>SKCR01040007.1:0-59002 GCA_019454045.1 Zanthoxylum bungeanum
AGTACTTTCAATCTGTTCTGATGAACTTAGGTTGAACATTTTTTACTCGTTCAAATATATTCAATCTGAAGTTTTTGAGAACTCTATCCTTAATTCATTACAAGTCTTTGAACTGTTCAAAGATCTTTGATACGATCAAACATATGAATTTAAAAAAAAGTTCTAAGGTTATTCAGTGCATATGATTCATATTCAATATTATTCTTCCACGATTCCATCTTGATGGAATTGAGTAGTGGGAGCAGTCGAATCTTATATGATTGATTCATTTGATATTGAATGTTACCGAATTAGTTTCAATACTCTTGGGGATATTCTCCAGTAATACTAGTTCATCTTTTTAATTTACGTTCCATTAATTTCTACAGTTACATTATGATATGTATAGATTGAAAATCCGAATCTTGAAAAGTTTGAGATTTGAATCTTTCTTTTATATAATAGTTATATAATGGAAATTACTTACATCTCGGAGGTATAAGTAAAAGTTTATCATTTATTCTATTTTATAGAATATTGTATTCTATTTGATAGAATATCTTTCCTACGATCCTAAGTAATAAAATTATCTTATTACTTGGTGTGTAACATCAGATGTTAACTATTTTAGAAAAGACTTGACTTATTGAAGTCAAATGTGAGAATGATAAATTATAAATGGAACTACGTAATTAATAAGATGAAACAACCCTTATAAATCTTCTATATAAGTCTAATAGGATATCAGAATCATTTACGAGAATTTGATACTTAATGGTTCTGTTGTTTTCTTACCGAAGAAAATTATCCTATAACTTATAGTGGAAGCGATATTTGATATCGATTATGGAAGTTCACCATTGAACCATAGATCTAAGATTGTTCATAGCTTACTACGATCAAGTTTTGAACTTGATTAAGCTTTCATTATGAATTAGTTCATGATATGAGCTAATTTTTGCGCAACGAAAGCATTGTGAGCTTATTAAAGGTTTGACCTTTATAGTATGACAATGAGAAAGATTATACTCAGAAATCTATTGTAGATTCTGAGGAAACTTATCTCTAGTCACATTAATTGAACAATTAAAGATATATTGGTTAATGTTGATATTAAACTGTACATTTTAGCTAAAGAATGCAAAGTGGCATTTTTGAATGACTTATTCAGATAATAGATCAGTTGTGATTTCTTTGTTTGAAGAGTTCATTCTGGAATGGCCCTAGAGTTTATGATCTGCTGAGATCGAAATTTAGTGTGCTAACTTATAGAGCCTATTGTAGACTCGGATAAGTCTTCCGGAAATCTGTGTTCTCTATTTTTGATATCGTCAGATTGTCTGATCTTGTCAAATTATAGAGAATACATATGTGATTGAAGGGTTAGTGGGAGCGTACAAATTACTTTCAAGTGTTATATATCCTAACGACATTATCATTATTATGGTAATAATGAGATGTTTGTAAGGTAAAAGATTTACCTAAGTCTTTTTTACTCCGTGAAAGCAGTGGGAGTAGTCTCTGTTATATTTGATATAAAGTTTTATATAAGATATAAAACTAAGATACTTGTGAGATACTCCTATTATTCGTACATTAGATATGATCTAATAAAGGATATAACTAGGCTATCTGTATGACAGTTAGTATAACTGTTGGACAGTTATTGTGTGTCTTATATAAAGTATTCATCTTTCGTAAAGGATGATTCCTTTTTCGAAAGAGATATTGATTAGAATGTCTAATCAGTCTTATGTATCATTTGATGATGACATAATAAATACTTTATAATGTGCGATTGTAGATATCGATTTAATTGTAATTGTTACGAGTTATTTTGATATCTTATAGACTATATGATGGATCTTGAAACACGTTCTTTGTGATTTTTGAGATATTAAGAACGAGTTTCTAATTCATGGAGAATACAGTCTGCAACCATTAGGGTCATATTAGTTTTGAGACTAATTATGAAATTAGACAGTCTACGTCATAAAGAGTCACAAAAGATACAGTGGGAGTGTCACACATGATTCTAATGTTACAGTGGAATTAGATGCAACTTATGAAGTATTGACTTATGAAGTTGCATAATGACCTTATAAATTAGAAGTTTTATATTGGTATTGTGCTTGCAGTTGTCCGCATAGTATTTTGGATTTGATCCATGAATACTTGGACAACTCAGTAGCTGTAGCACAATACTGATGTAGTGTCTGATTCATATTAATGTATAATTTAGATTCTATAAAATATGAAAGATACTGGCTATGGGAAACGATTGGGTTTGTTTGAAAAACTCATTATGTTATAGCGGACTTACTTCTTATTGCCTACCTCTTAAGTGTTAGGTGAGCTTTTGAGGGCTATATGTATACGATACACATTGAGATGTATATATGATACTGTGGATTGGCACAAGAGCAAGTGGGAGAAATTATTGGGGTTGGTGCTCAGAGCGCCAATCCGGACCGTATTTATGTCTGATTCATGAATACGATCAATTCTTTTTTAATAATATTACTTATTTATGGTTGCACCTCTTGTTTTTATATACGTATTCGATCTGATTACGATTAGATTGAAACTAAATGTGGTTTAGTGATATGTATATATTAGACAAAGGCCTGATTATATATAATGCAATACACAGTTACAAAGGTAGTTTGTAATTGACATTGGGAAGTGTCACTGCTAAATATATATTATCAAATATAGTTCCTAGTCAAGATTTACTAACACGGGTCGGTTAGTCAAATCTGTTGAGACCAGTACATGTAGTATATCGAGACTTGGTCCGATGGTTTATCCCAATGAACCATGAGTCTGGGGAGACTAGTATAGACGTGTAGGTGTTTATAGTGGATAAATACTGAACGACTCACCAGAGATTCTTAATGGATGGTACACCAACGTCAATAAGAATCTTCTCGGTTTGAGTAGCATAGTAGTCATTCGACTTGAGATACCACTGTGGATGTATGAGACATCCTCCACACTTAGATGGCAGTCACGTCACCGATCTATTTAGATCAGACCTCCGCCTGTTCGTTGGGTGTGGACCGATCCTCAGGATATCATGTGTGTATCAAGATAGGATCCGTCAGTTCTGTGTACAGAGCATAAATAGTCCATATATGATTAGCAGTCTGTTAAATTTGTGGCCACAGTATACTTCAGAAGTAAGTTCCGAATGTTATTTAGAGATTGCTAATAGATACGTCGATGGGATAATACCTATAGAGATTTGAAATTTACATCTATATCTCTGGTGTTATCCGGATACCTGTGACGGATGGATTATACGTATGGAATGACCTCAACCTGTATGATTCAGCTAGTTTATCTGTGGTCGTCATAATTTAAGGGTAGGTAAATTATGGACAAGAAATCGGATTTTGTGACGGATATAATGAATCTAGAGAGTCTCACTAATGAAACATACTCGCAGAGCACTAGGGTGACTTTTATAAATACTGGTGATTATTTATAAATCGTTTAAACGTTAAATGAAAAATACTTGTGAACGGGCCAAACCGTCATTTCCTAAATAATGTGTATTTGTATTTAATATATGATATTATTAAATACACATTAATAAATTGTCAAATAAATGTATTTGACATATATCATTAATATATGTATTTGAGATATTTAAAGTAAATATAATACATATATTTGAGATATTTGTATTTAATTAATTATTTAATTGTTAAATGATTAATATAATTAAAATATAAATATCTTACCAAATGATAAAGTTAGGAAATGATTATAAGTGTAAATGTTTGACTTTATATTAAAGGAAAAGGTTGTCAAATTGAATTTGACTTCCTTGGATATTTGTTTTAATTGTTAAAATTGAAAATATCTATTTTCCTTTTTATTTGTAATTTTCGGCCAACACCCTAAATTGAATATAAGTGTTATATTTTTGAGTTCCAATTGTTGACTTATTGAATTACATTAAAGTGTTAATGATTTCTAAAACAAGTTGGCAAGTTGGCTTTAAATGAAACAAAAACTAAATATCTAGATATTTTATACTACCTAATTTCAGCCAAGGCTCTTTTTGGGTGAAGTATATATTGTTTTGTTTCATTTTTAGGGTTAGACAAGGTCATTAGATACCAAATAAACATAAAAGAAGTTGAGAGAAAAGCTTGAAGGCTAAAGGAAAAAGCTTGGAAATCTTTGAGTTTTGTAAGTGTTTCTTTAAAGTTTTCAACATGAAAAATGTTTCTAACATGTTTAGCATCATTTGTGTTCCTTTGGTGTTATCTCTCTTCTTATAGTTTGTGTTTATTTTGGTTGTGAACTTTGATGAAAGATTGATGCATGTAAGTAAGCTTGAAATGGTTTCAAAGCTTTACTTTTGATTTTTGGAAAATCAAGTTGCCATTCTAGAGTTGGTAAGCCACTCATTGGTGACCTAGAATTGTTCTAGAGTTGTTTCAAAGTGGTGAGGCTAGATTGGTGAAGTATTGAATGGATTAAAGTGTTGGATTTTGTAAATTTGGTGAAATTGGACAATTCCCGGTTATATTTCTTTATGAATACTTCTGTAAAACGTTATTATTTTGAATAATATATGCAGTTTCTATCATATATTGTATCTTTTAATATGGTAAAGACGTAATAACCTTGGAATGACTAGTCATGGTGCTGTTGCAAAAGCGTCGCTACTGACATTGAATTGTATCATGACGTTGTCATTCTCAGACAGTTTCTGGTCAAGGTTTACACTACTTGGTCAGTAAAGTAATCCCGTTGAGACCGGTACATGTCGTATACTGGAATATATGATTCCAATGGTTTCTCTGTGGGACACATGATCTGGGGCGACGCATGCTGTCCCGGGCTCGCGGCCCGGTCGGGAGTACGGAGTAGCCACGGGGGACTAAACCGGAGAATAATGGAGTCGCCACCCGGTGTGAACTGGCAAAATGAGATTTAAGGCCGCACTCACCCCTCGCAAGGGAAGACCTCAAACCGTTGGGTTCGGAATGGTCCCTTACTTATGTCACTTGTAATGAAAGGATTTGTGTAATAATTTAATCTGGCCTAAGTAACACTTATTTCCAAGAGTATCATGCTTCTAAATCCACATGCATGAAATTAATCATCACAACATGCAACATCACATGGCAATCTCACGAACATTTCTCAATCATATGATAGGGAAAACTAAGAACAACCTAATCATGCTTGAGTACTATCTCATGAATATATTAACCAAATAACATGCAAACAGCCTAATCATGCTTGAATATCATCCCAGGAACACATCGAATGGATAAATGTAGGAATACAAATAATATGATTGGCTACATAATGCAAGGGAGATCACCCAAAAGGAAATTGTGCATGAAATATGATGAGACAGACTTAGTTCAGTGTGTGCGCATTCGTGTAGCGTTCGTAAACGCCTTCGAACGGTAAACAGAAGGTTCGCGTTCGTGTAGCGTTTGATAACGCGTTCGAACGGTACCAGACCTGATGATATAAAATGCATGCGCGTTCGAGTAGCGTTTGTAAAACGCGTTCGAACGGGAAACAGAAGGTTCGTGTTCGTATAGCGTTCGATAACGCGTTCGAACGGATCCAGACCTGATGAAACAAAATGCATGCGCGTTCGTGTAACGTTTGTAAAACGCGTTCGAACGGGAAACAGAAGGTTCGCGTTCGTATAGCGTTCGATAACGCGTTCGAATGGGAACAGACCTGATGCACAAAATGTGACGCAATACATACATAAAAAGCAAATAGCGAAATACGAAGCGCGGCGAAGCATCGTGGCGAAGGATTTTAACCTCTTGAATTAGAGGACCTTTCATCGCACTTACTAAGCCCATGCGCTTATCCCAATGCATATAAAAATAAATACAATAACAAAAGAGTGTGCCGTTTACTCAAGTGGTACGTGGAGTTGTATCCCGAGTACAGATCATACTACCGTCCATTCAGAATTGGCTATGAAATTTATGTCCGGGTTTCCATCCTATATACGACAAGAGGCGACACATTTTCCATTTCATTCAAGCCACAACATGCATCCACAAACGACTCTCATGCGAATAGAATTCAATAAACAATCAAAAGACGAATATAAACTAATGAGAAAAGTGTCCTCAGGTCTAACCTTTTAAATCACCTCTCGGATGTACGGTACACGATCGTCGGAGGGGTGGATGCTCCGCAACTCTTTCGGTTCACCGGTTCACTGCTCTCGTTCGTTGTCTTACTGTTTTGAGTCGTCGTTCTCCATCTTTTACTGCTGTTTGGCCTCCATTTTGCTGTTGTTTCCTCTGTATTTTCCACTCACTGTTCAGGTCACTGTTTTGGCGTGCATGGCTACTATTTTTGGGGTTTTTGGTGCAGTTTTGTGTGGTTATTTCAAGGATTATAAGTGCAGTTTTTATGTTACTGTAGTTCGGTTTTTTGTTGTAATTTTCGGTGGTGGAGGGCTGCTGTTTGTGTGTTTTTAGGGCTGTTGTATGCGTGTTTTAGGGCTGCTGTATGGGCTGTTTTTCGGTGATACAAGGTTGCTAAATGGAGGTATGATTTTCGGTGATTAGGGGAAGGAGATGAAGAGAATTTTTGTGCTATTTCTTTGTAGTATGCGTGAACTTCTAGGGTTTCTTGCTGTGATTTTCATGTGAGTTGTGTGTATGAGCTAGGGGAATCATGTCTTGGTTAGGGGTTGTTTATATAGAGAAAGGTTAGGGCTACTCCTTGTCTCACAAGGAAGGGATTTGATTTGGTGTTGAGCAAGGAAAGTCAAAGATTGAGGGGGGACAAATTTGGTTAGATTAGGAAGTCAATAATTTTAATTTGTTATAATTGATTTTAATTAGGCATGACATATTTTTAATTTAGTATGTGATTTTGCTTAGTTAGGAAGGAATCTTGTGTAATTGGTGGGTGAATATCTTAATTAAGGAATTAAAGTATTTGATTGCTTTTAATGTTTATTTTAATTTGGTAGGTGATTTTTAGATTTGTTTTGATTTCACCATGTGTTAAATATGTGTTTTAAGTGGGCTTGGGCGTGTGGGCCAAGGCTTGGGCGAATTGGGCTTAATGTGAGGCTAGCAGCAAAACCAAAATTACCGACACCGTTCGAACACCTCCTCTAATGCGGCACGAACGCCCGCACTCTGTTTTCCGTTCGAACGCATACACGAACGCAGCACGAACGAAAACAGTGAACCTTGTTTATTCTGAATTTCCCCTTCCGATGTCCGTTTTCCGTGACCTCCGTGACTTAAAAGGTAGTGTCTCCAAATGAGACTCATCATAGGGACTTATGTGCAAAAATGCAGTGCCTACAGTCGCCCCCACTTTGATGGGACTTGTGTAATATGTAACAGTGACAATCCTATCAAAGTTATGCAATGGATTTTCACTTACCTGGCTCGCCAGCTGCCACTTGACTTACCATGTGTTGAGTTGAGTTGATTTGGTGGTGAGGTGCTGCGACCCCTGGTTCACTCTCGAACCGTGCTCCATTTTTAGAGCGCCATTTTCACCATCTTTTGTGTGTGTGCTCCATTTTGGAGCGCCATTTCCTGCATTTGCTGTGTATGTTCCATTTTGGAACGCCATTTTCGGCCTTTGCTGTGTGTGCTCCATTTTGGAACGCCATTTTCGGCATTTGTTGTGTGTGCTCCACTTCGGAACGCCATTTTCGGCATTTGCTGTGTGTGCTCCACTTCGGAACGCCATTTTCGGACTTTGCTGTGTGTGCTCCATTTTGGAACGCCATTTTCGGCATCTGTTGTGGGTGCTCCATTTTGGAGTGCCATTTTCGGCGTTTGCTGTGTGTGCTCCATTTTGGAACGCCATTTTCGGCATCTGTTGTGGGTGCTCCATTTTGGAGTGCCATTTTCGGCGTTTGCTGTGTGTGCTCCATTTTGGAGCGCCATTTTCGGCGTCTGTTGTGAGTGCTCCATTTTGGAGTGCCATTTTCGGCGTATGTTGTGAATGCTCCATTTTGGAGTGCCATTTTCGGCGTCTGCTATGTGTGCTCCATTTTGGGGCGCCATTTTCGGCATCTGTTGTGGTAGCGGTCCATTTCCGAACCGTGCTGTGCAAGAATATGGCTCATTTTTGAACCGTTATTTGATGAGATGGTCTTTGCCGCTACAAACCTGCGAACACAAAACAAACATTGCATGTATGTGATATGTATGCATGTATGCATGTATATGTATCATATTTCGATGGGTTAGGCCTTCCTTGGTCCATTTCCGAACCGTGCTCCATTTTCAGAGTGCCATTTTCAGCGAGATGAGATGATGGTCCATTTTGAACCGTGCTCCATTTTCGGAGTGCCATTTTCGGCGAGATGTGATAATGGTCCATTTCCGAACCGTTGCTGATGAGAGATAGTCCATTTCCGAACCATTACTGATATAAGAGTGGTCAATTTCCAAACCATTACTGATAATGATGTGGGCCCCGCCCCTAGAGTGCCATACCCGGCCAGACTGATGCGGATAAGGATGTGGGCCTCGCCCCAAGAGTGCCATACCCGGCCAGACTGATGTGGATAAGGATGTGGGCCTCGCCCCAAGAGTGCCATAGCCGGCCAGACTGATGCTGATAAGGATGTGGGCCTCGCCCCCAGAGTGCCATACCTGGCCAGACTGATGCGGATAAGGATGTGGGCCTCGCCCCAAGAGTGCCATACCCGGCCAGACTGATGTTGATAAGGATGTGGGCCTCGCCCCAAGAGTGCCATACCCGGCTAGACTGATGCGGATAAGGATGTGGGCCTCGCCCCCAAGAGTGCCATACCCGGCCAGACTGATGTGGATAAGGATGTGGGCTTCGCCCCCAGAGTGCCATACCCGGCCAGACTGATGCGGATATGGATTGGGCCTCGCCCCCAGAGTGTCATACCCGGCCAGACTGATACTGTTAATGATATGGGCCTCGTCCTCAGACTGATACCGATATGGGCTTCGCCCCCAAGCTGATACTGATATAGGCTTCGCCCCCCATATTGATGCTGATGTGGGCATTGCCCTCAAACTGATGTGGGCCTTGCCCCAACACTGTTACTGATGTGGGCCACGCCCCAAACTGGTACTGATGTGGGCCTCACCCCAACATTGTTACCGATGTGGGCCTCGCCTCAGATTAATACTGATATGGGCATCGGCCCTAAACTAATGCTGACATAGGCCTCGCTCCCAGACCGAGACTGATATGGGCCTCGCCCCAAACTAATACTGACTGGGCCTCGCCCCCAGACTGGTATTGGAGTGGGCCTCGCCCCCAGAATGATACTAATGTGGGCCTCAACCCTCAGATTACTACCCGAATCTAACACCAATATGTGCCTCAGCCCCAGGATTATTACCCGATTCCGATATTGTTCTTTTGTTATGCCTTATTGGCTTGTCTTCGCCGTTTTCTCTTTTTCTTCTTCAAAACCTGTGAATACAAAACAAAACAAACACAAAATGGTGCAAAATGGGTTACGTGTATGCATGTATGCATGAATGTTCCCATCCCGTTGGGTTAGGTCTTCTGGCAATTCTCTTGGTGGCTGCTCGGTCTTTTGAAAAGTCTGTCCTCTTCCCTAACCAACGGGTATCTATGATGGCTTTCAAGACAAAAGGGGGTTAGCATGATGTATGTATGCATGTAACTAAATCAACTAAAATTTTCAAACAAATCGGCCCGTTATCATTTTAGAAGTTCTTGGGCTAACTGTCATAGGAGTGAACTCGTCCCAGTTTAAATGGCCCAACGAGTTCACATCTCATGGCAAGGAGCCCAACTAAATCCAAATGGTAATGTTCCGAACACAAGCACAAAGAAAGATAATGCAAACATACAATAATAATTTCTACAGAATTGCCCATCAACATTTCAGAAGCTTTGGGCCCAATGGTCATAAGGTACGAACTCGCCCCAGTTTAAATGGCCCAGCAAGTCCGCATTTCTGACAATGGTCCAACTGCATCCAAATGAGGATGGTCCACACGCTCATACTCAAGGAAATAATTGTTACTTTAACCATACAAACCCGGTCTATGGGTGGGTTCACAAGAGTGTAGACAAAGGCTCTCACCGGCGAAGGATGGCCTACAACTAGGTCTCCCCAATCAAGGGTTCGAGCAACCAAGTGAACGCACCCTTTTTTTATACACTAGGGTACGTGCCAATGAGCTATGGTGTGTGACTGACTGTCAAATGGATTTCCCGTTGTAGATTCCCCAGAGGGAGGGTGGAGCGACCCTAGCCTCTTAAGCTCTTATCGCTTGGTGACAAGAATAAACAACGAGTCCTCCAAATTAGTCCATCACAATAGGCTAATGGTAGATGGCCATATAGGTGCCTTCACAGATTTTCCTTCTAGGAAGGTAGTGAATGAAGAAAGACACCAAACCATTACCTAGCCTCAAGATGCCCTTGATTAAACCTTCATTTTATCCACTATAGACACGGTCAATTAGAACATAAATCCAAACATTACAAGACAATATTTCGGGGCCGATTCTCTATCCCCAGTGGAGTCGCCAGACTGTGGGACACAGGATTTGGGGCGACGCATGCTTTCCCAGGCTCGCGGCCTGGTCGAGAGTACGGAGTAGCCACGGGGGACTAAACCGGAGAATAATGGAGTCGCCACCCGGTGTGAACCGGGAAAATGAGATTTAAGGCTGCACTCACCCCTCGCAAGGGAAGACCTCAAACCGTTGGGTTTGGAATGGTCCCTTACTTATGTCACTTGTAATGAAAGGATTTGTGTAATAATTTAATCAGGCCTAAGTAACACTTATTTCCAAGAGTATCATGCTTCTAAATCCACATGCATGAAATTAATCATCACAACATGCAACATCACATGGCAATCTCACGAACATTTCTCAATCATATGATAAGGAAAACTAAGAACAACCTAATCATGCTTGAGTACTATCTCATGAATATATTAACCAAATAACATGCTAACAGCCCAATCATGCTTGAATATCATCCCCAGAACACATCGAATGGATAAATGTGGGAATACAAATAATATGATTGGCTACATAATGTAAGGGAGATCACCCAAAAGGAAATTGTGCATGAAATATGATGAGACAGACTTAGTTCAGTGTGTGCGCATTCGTGTAGCGTTCGTAAACGCGTTCGAACGGTAAACAGAAGGTTCGCGTTCGTGTAGCGTTTGATAACGCGTTCGAACGGTACCAGACCTGATGATATAAAATGCATGCGCGTTCGAGTAGCGTTTGTAAAACGCGTTCGAACGGGAAACAGAAGGTTCGCGTTCGTATAGCGTTTGATAACGCGTTCGAATGGGAACAGACCTGATGCACAAAATGTGACGCAATACATACATAAAAAGCAAATAGCGAAATACGAAGCGCGGCGAAGCATCGTGGCGAAGGATTTTAACCTCTTCAATTAGAGGACCTTTCATCGCACTTACTAAGCCCATGCGCTTATCTCAATGCATATAAAAATAAAGACAATAACCTTAGACTTCATATACCCGATTGAACACACCTTACATTCAACCGAATATACGTTAATCGGCGCGGCAAAGCATCATGGTAAAGGATTTTAACCTCTTCAATTAGAGGACCTTTCATCGCACTTACTAAGCCCATGCGCTCGATCACATCATGCATACAAAAATAAAGACAATCATATCAAACTTAGTATATCCGATTGAACATATCTTATATCCAACCGAACACACATCAACCGGCGCGGTAAAGCATTGTGGTAAAGGATTTTAACCCCTCCAAATAGGGGACCTTTAATCCGACTTACTAAGCCCATGCACTCGATTGAATCATGCATACGAAAGTAACATGCAGAATTCAAATAACAAAAAATAAATAAACCGAAGCAACATAAAACAAAAGAGTATGCCGTTTACTCAAGTGGTACGTGGAGTTGTATCCCGAGTACAGATCATACTACCATCCATTCGGAATCGGCTATGAAATTTATGTCCGGGTTTCCATCCTATATACGACAAGAGGCGGCACATTTTCCATTTCATTCAAGCCACAACATGCATCCACAAACGACTCTCATGCGAATAGAATTCAATAAACAATCAAAAGACGAATATAAACTAATGAGAAAAGTGCCCTCAGGTCTAACCTTTTAAATCACCTCTCGGATGTACGGTACACGATCGTCGGAAGGGTGGATGCTCCGCAACTCTTCCGGTTCACTGGTTCACTGCTCTCGTTCGTTGTCTTACTGTTTTGAGTCGTCGTTCTCCATCTTTTGCTGCTGTTTGGCCTCCATTTTGCTGTTGTTTCCTCTGTATTTTCCACTCACTGTTCAGGTCACTATTTTGGCGTGCATGGCTACTGTTTTTGGGGTTTTTGGTGCAGTTTTGTGTGGTTATTTCAAGGATTATAAGTGCAGTTTTTATGTTACTGCAGTTCGGTTTTTTGTTGTAATTTTCGGTGGTGGAGGGCTGCTGTTTGTGTGTTTTTAGGGCTGCTGTATGCGTGTTTTAGGGCTGCTGTATGGGCTATTTTTCGGTGATACGAGGTTGCTAAATGGAGGTATGATTTTCGGTGATTAGGGGAAGGAGATGAAGAGAATTTTTGTGTTATTTCTTGTAGTATGCGTGAACTTCTAGGGTTTCTTGCTGTGATTTTCGTGTGAGTTGTGTGTATGAGCTAAGGGAATCATCTTGGTTAGGGGTTGTTTATATAGAGAAGGTTAGGGCTACTCCTTGTCTCACAAGGAAGGGATTTGATTTGGTGTTGAGCAAGGAAAGTCAAAGATTGAGGGGGGACAAATTTGGTTTAGATTAGGAAGTCAATAATTTTAATTTGTTGTAATTGATTTTAATTAGGCATGACATATTTTTAATTTAGTATGTGATTTTGCTTAGTTATGAAGGAATCTTGTGTAATTGGTGGGTGATAATTTTATCTTAATAAGGAATTAAAGTATTTGATTGATTTTAATGTTTATTTTAATTTGGTATGTGATTTTTAGATTTGTTTTGATTTCACCATGTGTTAAATGTGAGGCTAGCAGTAAAACCAGAATTACCGACACCGTTCGAACGCCTCCTCGAACGCGGCACGAACGCCCGCACTCTGTTTTCCGTTCGAACGCATACACGAACGCAGCACGAACGAAAACAGTGAACCTTGTTTATTCTGAATTTCCCCTTCCGATGTCCGTTTTCCGTGACCTCTGTGACTTAAAAGGTAGTGTCTCCAAATGAGACTCATCATAGGGACTTATGTGCAAAAATGCAGTGCCTACAGAGACTAGTATAGACGTGTAGGTGTTTATAGCGGATAAACACCGAACGACTCACCGAAGATTCTTAATGGATGGTACACCAACGTCAATAAGAATCTTATCGGGTTGAGTAGCACTTGTGATTCTTAGACTTGAGATGCTACTGTGGGCACATGAGACATCTTCTACACTTAGATGGCAGTCACGTCACCGATCTATTAAGATCAGACATCCGCATGTTCGTTGGGTGTAGATAGATCCTCAGGGTGTCCTGTGTGTATCAAGATAGGATCTGTCAGTTCTGTGTATCAGAGCATAGGTATTCCATATGATTATCAATTAGATAAAAACCATGGGCCCGTGGCATAATTTAGAAGATAGTTCTAAATGTTCTTTTTTTTTTAGATTGCTAATAGAATAGTCGACTGGATAATCCCTATAGAGATTTGACGTTTACATCTATATCTCTGGGGTTTATCCGGATACCTGTGACAGAGGAATTATACATTTGCCATGACCTCGACCTGTATGATTCAGCGAGTTTATCTGTGATCGTCATAATTTACGGGTGGATAAATTATGGACACGATATTGGATTTCGTGACGGATATGTCTGAATCTAGAGAGTCTCACTAATGAAATATACTCGTAGAGCACTAGGGCAACATTTATAAATAATATTGATTGTTTATAAAGTCGTTTAAAGGTTAAACGCAAAATACATGTTTAGGGACCCGATAATAATTTCCTTAATTTTTGTGTATTTGCATTTAATGCTTGATTAATTCAAATACACATTAATTAATTGTCAAATTGAGATATTTGACTAATATTATAAATATATATATATGTATTTGATATTTACTGTAAATATAATACATATATTTAATATATTTGTATTTAAATAATTAATTAATTATTTAATTGTTAAATGATTAAATTAATTAAAATATAAATATTTTAAAGTTAAGATATTTATTTTAATGACTTGAGTTTCTTTTGTTGACTTGCTTTAATTCATTAAATGGTTTGATGATTAAAAATGCAAATTGATAAAAGGCTTTAAATGAAACAAAAAATCAAAAATATCTTGATGTTTAATATACCTAAAATTTGGCCGAAGCTAAGTTTTTTGGTATATATTGTTTTGTTTTCATTTTAGGGTTATCATTAACTTCAAACCTTTACAAAACTCCATTAAAAGAAAACAAAGAAGCTTGAGAGAAAAGAGAAGAAAACAAAGAAAGCTTGGATTTTTAGTAAGTTTTTCAAACTTGCTATTAGAGAGGAAAATGTTCCTTGAGTTATATGCTTCATGCTATTAGTTTCTTATGTTTTTCTATTCTTTATTCTTTGTGTTTTTGGTGGATGAAAGTTTTGTAATGGGGTTGTGCATGTATAAATTTCATAGAATGCTTATAAGTTGTTAACTAGCATTCTTTTGAACTTTAAGAAACTTGTTGCTAATCTAGAGTTGTTGACCCACTCTTAAATGACCTAGATTTGATCTATAGTTATTTCATTGTGTTGAGACTTGATTTGAATGGTAGAAACATGATTGAAGTATGGATTTTGTTAAATTGGTCTAATTTGTCCAATTTGAAGAAATTGAAATATTAGGGTTTAAGACCACTTCCAAATTTGGGGATTTTCATTTATATGTGTATTTGGATGTTTATATGATTCATGTAAAATATTGGGTTGATTGGATTTTGTCTTAATGTGTTTTGAACATTGGAAGTGCAAAATGCACAATTATGCCACCATTGGAGGCTCTCGGCCTTGGCTAAGTTTTTGGGTTTTTTTGTTGTTGAAAATTGTATTTTGACACTTGGGACATGTTAAACTCATCCTAGAAATGATATAGAATCATTCAAAATTGTTTTGAACAATTTCGGATTAAAAATAAACAAAATGCTTGTCTAGGGGTAATTCGGTAAATTCACATAAATTTGATTTATGTGTTTTATTTCATAATTTGATTATTGGATAATAAAATAATAAGTTTATTTTATAATCATAAGTTTATTTTATTAATCCGAGAAAAAATTTTGAAATCGGAAAATTTTGATTTTCCACTATTCCGCTGCGTTACCGGATATCCGCCTATAAAACCCCTTCAAAATGGTATCAGAGCAAGTCTGATTCTAGGCCCCCTAATATGATTAGCCCTTTAATTCAATGTTGAATCATGTTTTCTTGACTTTATACATGCATGTTATAATCTAATTTGATTAGATTTAGGGTGTATGACACTTAGCGGAAATCCCTAATTAATAAGGTTTAAATGTAATTATGTATTTGATGCATGTTATGTGGTCCGTCTTGTCAATACGGTTTATAAATATTTCTCCGTGACTACATCTGAGACCGTGCCTCTGCTGTGAGGGTGTAGCCGATAGAGATTTATTTATACCGGATGTATATCAGATACTAGATAAATTCAAGCGAAAGCGGAATCCTGAACGTGCCCTAGCTGTCAGGGTTACGCAAGTAACTTGAGTTTATCATTGACGAGTTTAACCTTGGTACGTCTCCTTGTGGGCCTACCTTAGCAGCGACAACGAGAAACGACCAGGACCGGAAACCCAGGAGTCACTAGTGAGTGATTGACAAATGAGTTGTCTACCTGATGAATATACGTAGGCGAGACTGTGCCTCTGCTGTGAGCTGAAATATATTCACGGGATCCACCTTTCACTATATGTATTTAATTTAATTATTAAATCTTTGTATTTTGTTTGGGGATTACAGTATTGCATGATTTAGTGGGAGAGGCATTTTTAGATTAAAAATCCATGATCTAGTTTATGCTTATGATATTATATGAAACTGCTTAAAATTTTCTGCTAACCGTTTTTCCTGATCTATATGATAGATTTGCGATGGCGGCACCATCCACAAATCAGTTTGCGCGTATGCTTGATGCGAACAAACTAAAGGCGCTGATAATTTTCATCGATTGGGATCTGGATTTGAGGATTGTCCTCGATTCCGAGAGGTTGGGATATGTTCTTGAGGGTCCACTGCCCATTGCTGTGGCAGAGGACACTACACCGGAGGAACGCGAAGTCTTCCAAGCTTGGAAGGATGATGATTTAAGGGTTAAATCATACATCTTAAGTTCGCTTTCACCGGGACTCAAGAAACAATATTATGGCATGTCAGATGCTTATACTATGATGACGCGATTAAGACAATCGTTTGAGAACCAAGAACAAGTAGTTGTTCACAAGGTCGCAATGGAACTGTTCCATGCGCGATTGGATGAGGGGCAAGCTATTAGCCCACATGTTCTTCAGATGATCGATTTGATCGATCAACTGAGGCAACATAATCTCATTCGAATGACATTCACGGTAGGAGTGTCATTTTTGGTTCGCTCCCAGCTTCATATCGCCAGTTTGTGATGTATTTCAACATGAACGGGATTATCTGTACCTACCAAGACCTGCATAGGATGTTACTCACGGCGGAAGAGGACCTCAAGAAGGGAGTACCGACTCGCCCTCCAAAACCTACTTCACTTTCTGCTTTTTCCCAGGCTTGGTCAAAGGGAAAGATGAAGAAAGAGAAGAAGAAGAAGGGTTTTGGTCCTCAACCACAGGCAAAGAAAGCAAAGCCCAATAGGGCTTCTGAAGACAAGTGTCATCACTGCAGCAAAGTCGGGCACTGGAAAAGGAACTGTCCTGACTACATAGCCCAGCTGATGAGGGAGAGAGCATCTACATCAGGTACATTTATTTTTCCAGTTATTGATATATCTTTGGCTTATGAAGCCGTTACATCCAACTGGATTTTAGATTTTGCTTGTCCCATTCACATTTGCAATTCGTTGCAGGTGCTGAAGGAAAGTAGAAGACTGAAGCCTGGAGAGATGTAGTTGCGATTCGGGAGTGGAGACTCTATGGATACAGTTGCAGTGGGAGTATGCGAGATCTCATTGCCGAATGAGACACTTTTGTTAAATCACTGTCATTTTGTGCCTGGATGTGTAGCTAATATTATATCACTTTTTGTATTGGATACAGAAGGCTTTTGTATTAATATTAAGAACTGTTCTTTGTATTTATATGATAAAAGTAATATTCAGATCCTTTGTTGTCCAAACCAGCATGGTCATTATACATTGTAAACTTCAAAAGATATTTTAAATACTGGAGTTAATAAACGTAGTTTACCTGTAATTAATAATACTGAACTTTGGCATATGCGGCTGGGCACATAGGCGTTAAACGCCTTACCCAATTGATTAGAAATGGTTTGATACCAGATCTTACCATTGAATCCTATCCACCTTGTGAATCCTGTATTCAGGGTAAGATGACCAAAGCCTCATTTTCTGGTGTTGGACACCGCGCCACTAACTTACTGGAACTCGTACATTCTGATGTATGTAGTCCACTAAGTCAGACTGCTCACAGTGGTTATTCGTACTTCGTTACCTTTACCGATGATTTGTCACGGTACGGTTATGTGTATTTGATGCGACATAAATCGGAAACCTTTGAAAAGTTCAAAGAGTTTCGAAATGAATTAGAAAAAAAAACTGGTCAATATATTAAATGCCTTCGATCTGATCGAGGCGGAGAATATATGAGTGGTGAGTTCATGGATTATATGAAGGAGAGAAGGATTCTCGCTCAATATACTCCTCCAGGTACTCCCCAGCACAATGGAGTATCTGAGAGGAGAAATCAGAATTTATATGGATATCGATCGATGTTGAGTTTCACAGATTTGCCCTATTACTTATGGGGCTACTCTCTTTTAACAGCTGCACATCTTTTGAATAAGATTCCTTCAAAAGTTCCTACGACACCGTATGAGATATGGTTCGGTAGGAGACCAAATCTTAGTTACATTAAGGTTTGGGGTTGTCCTGCCTATGTCAGGGTGACTCAGCAAGATAAGCTTTCGCCTCGAGGGCAAAAGTTTAGGTTTGTCGGATATCCTTCGAATACGAGAGGATATCTGTTCTATGATACGAGCATCGAAATGTGTTCGTAGCTCGCTTCGTAAAATTTCTAGAAGTAGAATTTTTGTCAGAAGGTGGTAATCATAGACAGGTTGAGCTTGATGAAGTCCAACCTGAAAACAACGAACCAAGGAGGAACCTGAAGTTCAAGTAGATGAAGAACCTTCAACACACACACTATGTAGGTCAAAAGGGTATCTAGACCTCCTGAACGCTTGTATTTGATACAAGAAAAGAGTCTAGATGTTCTCTTAGTTGAAGAGACTGATCCTTTCACCTATAGAGAATCGATGTTGGACATCGACTCCGTGAAGTGGCAAAGTTCCATGAAATCCGAGTTAGACTTAAAGCATGAGAATCAAGTTTGGGACTTGGTTCCGCTTCCCGAAGGAATTGTTCCTATAGGTTGTAAATGGGTTTACAAGAGGAAGCGCGGGCCTGACGGTAAGGTTGAAACTTACAAGGCCCGACTGGTAGCAAAAGGTTACACGCAGCGACCTGGCATCGACTACGATGAAACTTTTTCACCAGTAGCAATGTTTAAGTCTATTCGAATTTCGCTTTCTATAGCTGCGTATCATGACTACGAGATTTGGCAAATGGATGTCAAAACGGCTGTTCCATATAGATTTCTTTAAGTCTATTCGAATTTTGCTTTCTATAGATGCGTATCATGACTACGAGATTTGGCAAATGGATGTCAAAACGTCTTTTCTAAATGGATTTCTTGATGAAGAAATCTATATGGAACAGCCGGAAGGTTTTGCGTCCTGCGAAAACTCGGGTATGGTGTGTAAGCTTTAAGAAGTCCATTTATGGACTTAAACAAGCTTCACGAAGTTGGAATCTTCGATTCGACGAGATTATTAGATCATCTGGTTTTCTCAAGAATTCGGAAGAATCCTGTGTGTATCAGAAGGCCAGTGGGAGCATGGTCGTATTTTTAGTCCTATATGTTGATGACATCCTAATCATGGGAATGATTTAGGTATGTTACAAAGCGTACCTCTGTAAGAATTTCTCCATGAAGGACCTAGGAGAAGCTTCCTATATTTTAGGGATAAAACTCTATAGAGATAGACAAAGGAGGCTGATTGGGTTATCCCAATCAACGTACATAGATAAGATCTTGGAACGGTATAATTTTGGTAACTGTAAGACAGCAAACATACCGTTTAGACATGTGATTCATCTTCCAAAGAAGATGAGTCCACAAACAGAAGATGAGAAGGTTAGAATGTCTAACCAACTTTGTGCTTCGTGTTTGGGTAGCATAATGTATGCCATGTTATGTATAAGGCCTGATATCAGTTTCGATGTTAGCGTAACTAGCAGATATCAGTCCAATCCAGGTAATGACCATTGGATGGCCATTAAACATATCCTCAAGTATCTTAAAGGTACTAAGGATAAGTTAATAATTTATGGAGGAAACAAACTGCAAGTTAACGGGTATACGGATTTCGATTTCCAATCGGATCCCGATGATAGAAAGTCTACATCTGGATTCGTATTTACCCTTAACGGAGGTGCAGTTTGTTGGAAGAGTTCCAAACAGGGATCAACAGCAGATTCCACCACTAACGCAAAATATATTGCAGCTTCTGAAGCTGCAAAAGAGGCTGTGTGGATAAAGAACTTTGTCACAGAATTGGGAGTTGTCCCAAATATCGAGAATATGATTCCGTTATACTGTGATAATACTGGAGCCATTGCGAAAGCAAAGGAACCGAGGGGGCATCAGAAGTCGAAGCATGTGGAACGCAAGTACCACATCATTCGAGATATTTTGTCGCGATGGGATATTGTTGTGTGCAAGGTACCGAGTGAAGATAATGTAGCAGAGCCGCTGACGAAGGCCATACCTCCGAAGTTGTTTGATAAACACGTGGAGTCGATGGGTATTAGATACAATCGTTATTGGCACTAGATCAAGTGAGAGTTTTTGTTGGGGTTGGTGCTCAGAGTTTCAATTCCCGGTTGTATTTATTTATAAATACTTCTGTAAAACGTTATTATTTTGAATAATATATGCAGTTTCTATAATATAATGTATCTTTTAATATGGTAAAGACGTAATGACCTTGGAATGACTAGTCATGGTGCTGTTGCAAAGCGTCGCAACTGACATTGAGTTGTATCATGACGTTGTCATTCTCAGACAGTTCTTGGTCAAGGTTTACACTGCTTGGTCAGTAAAGTAAACTCGTTGAGACCGGTACATGTCGTATACTGGAATATATGATTCCAATGGTTTCTCAATGAACCATAAGTATTGGAGACTAGTATAGACGTGTAGGTGTTTATAGCGGATAAACACTGAAAGACTCACCGAAGATTCTTAATGGATGGTACACCAACGTCAATAAGAATCTGATCGGGTTGAGTAGCACTTGTGATTCTTAGACTTGAGATGCCACTGTGGGCACATGAGACATATTCTACACTTAGATGGCAGTCACATCACCGATCTATTAAGATCAGACCTCTGCCTGTTCGTTGGGTGTAGATAGATCCTCAGGGTGTCCTGTGTGTATCGAGATAGGATCTGTCAGTTCTGTGTATCAGAGCATAGGTAGTCCATATGATTAGCAATCAGATAAAAATCATGGGCCCGTGGCACAATTTAGAAGATAGTTCTAAATGTTCTTTTTGAGATTGCTAATAGAATAGTCGACTAGATAATCCCTATAGAGATTTGACGTTTACATCTATATCTCTGGGATTCATCCGGATACCTGTGACAGAGGAATTATACATTTGCCATGACCTCGACCTGTATGATTCAGCGAGTTTATCCGTGATCATCATAATTTACGGGTGGATAAATTATGGACACGAAATTGGATTTCGTGACGGATATGCCTGAATCTAGAGAGTCTCACTAATGAAATATACTCGTAGAGCACTAGGGCAACATTTATAAATAATATTGATTGTTTATAAAGTCGTTTAAAGGTTAAACGCAAAATACATGTGTAGGGACCCGATAATCATTTCCTTAATTTTTGTGTATTTGCATTTAATGCTTGATTAATTCAAATACACATTAATTAATTGTCAAATTGAGATATTTGACTAATATTATAAATATTATATGTATTTGATATTTATTGTAAATATAATACATATATTTAATATATTTATATTTAAATAATTATTATTTATTTAATTGTTAAATGATTAAATTAATTAAAATATAAATATTTTAAAGTTAAGATATTTATTTTAATGACTTGAGTTGCTTTTGTTGACTTGCTTTAATTCATTAAATGGTTTGATGATTAAAAATGCAAGTTGATAAAAGGCTTTAAATGAAAACAAAAATCAAAAATATCTTGATATTTATATACCTAAAATTCGGCCAAGGCTAAATTTTTTGGTATATATTGTTTTGTTTTTCTTTTAGGGTTATCATTAACTTCAAACCTTTACCAAAACTCTATTAAAAGAAAACAAAGAAGCTTGAGAGAAAAGAAGAAGAAAACAAAGAAATCTTGGATTTTTAGTAAGTTTTTCAAACTTGCTATTAGAGAGGAAAATGTTCCTTGAGTTATAGGCTTCATGCTATGAGTTTCTTATGTTTTTCTATTCTTTATTCTTTGTGTTTTTGGTGGATGGAAGTTTTGTAATGGGGTTGTGCATGTATAAATTTCATAGAATGCTTATAAGTTGTTAACTAGCATTCTTTTGAAACTTTAAGAAACTTGTTGCTAATCTAGAGTTGTTGACCCACTCTTAAATGACCTAGATTTGATCTATAGTTATTTCATTGTGTTGAGACTTGATTTGAATGGTAGAAACATGATTGAAGTATTGGATTTTGTTAATTTGGTCTAATTTGTCCAATTTGAAGAAATTGAAAAATTAGGGTTTAAGACCACTTCCAAATTTAGGGATTTTCATTTATATGGTGTATTTGGATGTGTATATGATGCATGTAAAATATTGGGTTGATTGGATTTTGTCTTAATGTGTTTTGAACATTGGAAGTGCAAAATGCACAATTATGCCACCATTTGAGGCTCTCGGCCTTGGCTAAGTTTTTGGGTTTTTTGTTGCAAATTGTATTTTGACACTTGGGACATGTTAAACTCATCCTAGAAATGATTTAGAATCATTCAAATTATTTTGAACAATTTCGGATTAAAAATAACAAAATGCTTTTTTAGGGGTAATTCGGTAAATTCACATAAATTTGATTTATAGTGTTTTATTTCATAATTTGATTATTGGATAATAAAAAATAAGTTTATTTTATTAATCCGAGAAAAAGTTTTGAAATCGGAAAATTTTGATTTTCCACTATTCTGATGCATTACCGGATATCCGCCCTATAAAACCCCTTCAATAAATGTACCTACTCCTCTCAACATGATGCCACATTTGCCTATCATACTTCCATGAACCACCCAACAATACGTGACAATCAAGTATAGTCACCACATCACATAATAGCTCATCATGAAACCTCATAGTAGTAAATGCAACCATGACTTGATACGCCACCTTAAACTTAACATAATTAGGCAAACCTCGTAATATAAAAGGTTTAGGATGGTTTCGCAATGACAACCTCAATTTCACCACAAGATTGGTACTAACTAAATTAGCCCAATTTTCCCCATCAATAATCACACTACACACCTCATCTTTCACAAATACTATAATATGAAAGATATTATCTCTTGGCTGCCCCATAATATCAACCAACACACATGGCATCTTGACAAAATAAACTTAAGAATGAAGAAAAGACTAAAAAAATATATTAAAGACAAAGACAAGACTTAAAATAAGACTAAAAAGATCACATGAGACTAAAAAAAAATAAAAAAATCAGACTCAAAACTTAATGACAATTCAACTAAAATTTTCCTTTTCGATTAAGGAACACTACGGCAATCTCTAGCACAACTTAACACACAAGGTAATTGATCGAACTTTTCTTATTCATCTTGCAACAATTTGAATTTAATTTTTTTTAAAATGACTCTAATGACTCTCTAAAGCCTAATTATGCATGCAAATTAAACAAACAAACTAATTCAGACCTATTAGAATCGAAAACTGAACTGACTTAAATCCCGTAACTAATATTTGGACCAGAAATAGGGACCTGATATGAGAACAAACTGCTTTCAACTACAAACTATTGACTAGATCTCATCGAGTACATGAAATCGATATATTATGGGTCTCGTATCTCTTTGTAGATCAAATTTTACAGTCTTTTTAAACTCAGTACGCGGCAGACAAATTCTGACCGAACTGATCTAAAAATTGCATACAATTTCGACCCCAATTGACTCAAAACTCCAAGAATTGAATCTTATATGCTATTACCATGAAAGAACATTATAATAACATCCAAGATGCAGTCATAAACATGAAAAACACAAAGAAAATTAAAAAAATGAAATTAGAAGAGAGGAAAAAAGAAATATAAAGACTTCATAAAACGATAAAAATAGAGAAAATCTTAACCTTGGAACCCTGAGCTCCGGATACCAAATGACAAGAAACATGCCTTGAAAAAGCCAAGCAAACCCCTCCACGTGTTCTAAGCCCCAAGAACCGCGAATCTTGATTTTTTATAAGAACAAAATCCTTCCAAGATCAAGTCCAAGCTTTAAGGAACCTTGCCCTTAAGAATCTTTCTTTATTTCTTTGGAGAATCTTGAACAGCGATACAACACCACAACGCTTGCCACACATTGATAAGCTTTTATTCCGTAGAACCAAGGAAGAATTCACTCCCTCAAGATGACACAAGTCACTTTGTTTTGTAAAAAGATATATTCTTAGTTAATTCCCAATTACAATGAATAATGCCCCTTTAAATAGGTGGCTAACCTTAATTCTACCCAAATATAATAAAACCTTAGTAAAATAAACCCAATAACACATAAAATACTTTAAATTTCGTGCATGGACTTTGTAATATAATTAAAGTTCAGCCTAACACTTAAACATCACATAACCTTAAAAATATGAAACATAAAAACTATATGGATAAATTGCTTCTATATTTTGACCACGAAGGAATCTGAACTGGACTTTAATATAAACTACAAAGTTGTAGATCCATGAGTCCTCTTCTAATACAACTTGAATCACTAAAATTGGATATCGGATGAGAAAGTTACGTCCAAAATACGAAGACTGCACAAATCTCGCCACTCCTAATGCATCATTCGGAAATTAAGCCCGAAATCAATCAAAACAACCCATGCACGTCCAAAACCCATTCCATTCTTGCCTTAGACATAATAAAGAATTCATATAAAGTCTCATGCATGGACCAAACTCCAAAACCAAGGAATCTTCTATATCCACCAAAAAGGCCCAAATACATCAATCTGACCAAGCCATATAATCAGCCACAACTTCAAGTTAACTTGGCTCAACAAACAGAACTCATTCTGGATCACATCATAACCCGACCCCGGGCCAAAAATAAATACTTGGTCACAAGGGAATGTACCATCATTGTGCCAATAACACTTGGCCATGATGGAGAAACTCTGATCCCATGCCAATGAATAAGATAAGACAACGGTGGGATGTAACCCAACCCCGAGCCACAAATAAATACTTGGCCACAACGAAATGTACCATCCTTGTACCAATAACACTTGGCCATGGGGGAGAAACTCCGACCCCATGCCAACGAACAAGATATGACATCAGTGGGACGTAACTCGACCCCAAACCACAAATAAATACTTGGCCACAAGGGAATGTACCATCATTGTGCCAATAACACTCTGCAATGAAGGAGAAACTCTGATCCCATGCCAACAAATATAATAAGGCATCAGTGGGACGTAACCCGACCCTGAGCCACAAATAAATACTTGGCCACAAGGGAATGTACCATCATTGTGCCAATAACACTTGGCCATTAGAGAGAAACTCCGACCCCATGCCAACAAATATTATAAGGTATCGGTGGGATGTAACCCAACCCCGAGCCACGAATAAATACTTGGACACTAGGGAACGTACCATGCTTGTGCTAATAATACTTAGCCATAAGGAGAAACTCTGACCCTATGACAATGAATATAATAAGGTATTGGTGGGACGCAACCCGACCCCGAGCCACCAATAAATACTTGGCCACAAGGGAATGCACCATCCTTGTGCCAATAACACTTGGCCATGATGGAGAAACTCTGACCCTATGTCAACGAATATAATAAGGAATCGGTGAGACGTAACCCCACCGCGAGCAATAAATAAATACTTGGCCACAATGGAATGTACCATCCTTGTGCCAATTACACTTGGCCATGTGGGAGAAACTCCAACCCCATGCCAAAAAATATAATAAGGTATCAGCGGTACTAAAGTAGACCTGAGCCATCAAAACACCTCAGCCTCGGCGGTACTAAAGCAGACCCGAGCCATAAAACACCTCGGCCTTGGCGGTACTAAAGTAGGCCCGAGCCATAAAACACCTCGATCTCGGTGGTACGAAAGCATACCCAAGCCATAAAACACTTCAGCCTCGACAGTACTAAAGTAGACCCGAGCCATCAAAACACCTCAGCCTCGGCGGTACGAAAGTAGACCCGAGCCATCGAAACACCTCGGCCTCGGTGGTACTAAAGTAGACCTGAGCCATAAACATTTCGGCCTCGGTAGTACTAAAGCAGACCCAAGCCATCAAAACACCTCGGCCTCTATGTGGGCCATAATAAACAAGCATAGATAAACAAGTGTTTATTTAAGAAATGGAAAGTCTTACTCATATTCTTGGGATCCGCTGTCTTTCTTACAACTCTTTGAGGGTCATTATAAAAGAGACTCCACTGAAAATATCCTCTCAGCATCTCAGCATTCCAAGTACTAGACCTGATGACTTCCACTACCAGCACTAGTCGACCTCCATAGCCACTTGGTCTATACATTCATCCAGATAGCCTTAATTACCAGGTCTTCCACCTGCTCCTGCAGGTCCATGCATCCAATTGTGGCATGTCCCATTACATTATGGTAAATACAATAAGCCATGTTGTTTTCCTCCTCAATCGGGAACATCGTCAGGTTCGGCTCGACCAATAGACCTTTATCCTAGATTTCCCGAACTATATGGGCCAGGGGTCTGTTCAGGGGGTTGCACACTGTCCCCCCCGTGACATGGTTGACCTAGACAAACGGCCTCATCTCTTAAACTTGATTATCTTGAGGCGCCGGCCTGAGCTTATTCTGCCTCGGGACCGGTCTCCTCATATTTTTGTCCAAATCCCGCTGATTTTCCGACCTGAGTATCTTGGTTCCTTCGTGAAAGGGGACACTGTCCCCATGCATTGGTCACCCATTGGTCCATCTTTCATACTTTCTTCCAATTTCCTCATCACTTCCATAAACCAACTCCTCATATGGTTCTCTGAGCTGACATGCTCTCGTCTATAAGTTCTCATGCATCTTTCATTCCGGGCACAATGTCTTCCATAGCTAGGAATTTCATGTCCTTCTCCCGGACACCGTTCCGGGTCGCTCCCTGGAAAACACAGATTGTTGTTGGAGGAATCTGGAGTATGTCCGCTTTCCCCTCTTTCCCCAATTTTCTTCTCCAACTTCTTCATAATGGCTTTTATGAAGACTTGAGTTGATTCTCTCTCTTTTCTCATAGCCTCCTACATCTTTTTCATCCATTCTGTTGTTGAAGCCTTTGAATGCCTGTGGTTCCTGTCTTCTGCCATTGTCTTAACACGTCTAATGCATTTTGTTCTATTTCCCACAGATGACGCCAACTGTTGACGGTCGATTTTCATTCTAGGGGCAAATCCGAAAACTCATTCCTCGAACAATCATCCCCCAACTGTGAATTTGTTTGATTTATTTGGAACCAAAAGCAAACTTAGCAGAAAATGGAAAGTACACAGATAAGGTGGTTCGGCGGAATGGATCCAACCTATATCCACGGGTACAAAGAAATAAAGCTTTTTTATAACGTGGTCGGGTTTGACCGATCTCTCTTTTATATATGATCGGATTTGACCGAGCTACCTTTACTCTCTCTTGTACTAACTTTTTTCTCTCTTTCTTACAAGTAGTGCTTGAGTAAAATTTGCTAACCCTTACAAAAGTGCTCTCATCCCCTTTATATACTAAGGAAAATGATATTATTCCACCGTCCTCGTGACGTCAGCCACGTAAGCCTGCCACTGTCGAAAGTAAACCTGTCATCTGACACTTCATTGAATCATCCCCTTCTTGGATACTGCCATACGCTACCTTTATGACGCTAGCATGTATCACATGTTCATGCGGTGGCGTGTATCAGAGGATGACCTTGCAAGTTGCTATAGTTATATCACAGCTTTATGGATGGTGCAAATCCCCAAGCTACGTTTGTTACACTGCATCTCGTCCTCATCAGTATCACCCAGACTTGTCCTATAAGGTCAGATGGCTTGAAACATCAATTATCATGCCTTGCCAGGCTGCATGGTCGGGTCATACCCGAGGTCCTTGATCACATTGATTCTTTGAACATCTTTTCTCCTCGGGTCGGCAGTAATGAACCAGGTCGGATCGGTCTTTCCTGATGCCCATTTTGAATCTGATATATTCTTATCATGTTGGGTCGGGTCATGACTTCTGATCGAGACATTACCTCTCATGGTCGGAATGTGACCTCTTTTTGTCGGGACATTTCCTCTTCTGGTTGGATTGATTCTGTGCCTCAGGCTCAAGCCCTTCTGCTTGACCTCGCCCTAACGAAGATCTTAGGTTTTTCCTCTGTTAATTATAAAATTCATCATCGTAAGCGAAAACTCTTTTCTTACCCTTCATCGGGATGCTAACTTCTTGGGGGTGAAAAACCATCATCAACATATATGATACAAAATTGATGGATGTTTTTTATTTTTTTGATACACTTACTAATTTAAATCAAAACATAAAATAAAGCAGAAATCATTTGGACGATCAATTGACGGCTATAAAAATGTAGCATATCTAATGAGTTTTTTATTTTTATTTAGTTTATTATATAAATTAGTTTCTATGGTTACGATAAACATTTTGTTTGTCTTAATATGTAGCTACCACTATTATGTAAACCCAATACATTTTAACCTTTAATATAATAATAACAATTGTGTGGGTTGTTATGTTTAAAAATTTACCTTATAACTTAAAACTATATTTTTGTTGGTAAGAAACCAACTGAATCCCAAATGGTTGGCATTGAGTTATTCTAAGTTTTGAGGGATCCTAATGAATTTTTAAAATAAAATCCCTACCGATAAATGATAAAAGATCTAAATATCCTATTATACACTTAAAATTTGAAATTTTATTAGATTTGAAGAGATAATTTTGAGTAAAATTTT
Organism: Zanthoxylum bungeanum; assembly: GCA_019454045.1. NCBI lineage: Eukaryota > Viridiplantae > Streptophyta > Magnoliopsida > Sapindales > Rutaceae > Zanthoxylum > Zanthoxylum bungeanum. Next base: position 28,561 of record SKCR01040007.1, read on the forward strand.
GAGATTCCAACTAACCAACTGTATCTATATATGAACTTATACTCAAAATCCCTATTATTTTTTAAAAAATAGAATTTTATAAAATTAGCCAAAAAAACTTTGTCATTTACCAAAATGAGTCACGACGTTTGGATTTTACAAAAATAATCATATCTTTCGAAGTGGACTTCAAAGAATCCACATTCTCCGAATTCCAGTATTCCACACCAAATTTCTTCTTTTTTATTTGACACTTCGGAAATCCGAAATTATTACTTCGGAGATACGAAGTAACTTCGGATCTTTGAAGTTTTAATAATATATAAGGTCGAAGTTTTTGAAGTGAACATAATACGATAAAAAATATCTGAATTATCCATCAAACTTAGGAAATCCGAACTTTTCTCCGAAGTTTCTTAGGAAATTCGAAGTTATCTCCGAACTTTGTCCAAAATCCGAACCTATTTCTGAACTTATGGCTGATGTTGTTCCTTATCACTGCCCAAACAATGAGGCGTTCGCTCGATACCAAAATGTATAAATCGCACGCCATATTATTGGGGGCATATGCAGAAGATATATAATATATTACAAGATATAGACAAATCGATCTAATGCACGAGATGAGATTAGATAGCTTTTATACTTTAGACGTCCTAATGTATGCCCGATTATATCGGATGTTCATCAGTAACATTGATCAGAAAATGATTTAGAAACAACATTTTCAGTTTTCTACTTGGTTGTTCAGAAGGAGGTTGGATATTACCTCAAACTTGATATGTGAGATATTGAGATGTTTGATTATGGAGGATATACAGTTTGAGCCCCATGATGACTGACAGTACAAAGCATGGCTTGATCAGAGAGCTGCCATGGATAAGGTGTTAGGATTGGTGCTCGGAGCGCCAATCCGGATTGTATTTATGTCTGATTCATGAATACAAACAATAACTTTTTCCATAATATTACTTATTTATGGTCACACCTCTTATCTTTTATATACATATTCAATCTAATATCTATTAGATTAAAACTAAATCTGGTTTAGTTATATGTATATATATTAGACAAAGATTACATGATTTACAATGTAGTACGTAGTTACAACGTAGTTTGTAATTGAAATTGGGAAATATCACTATAAGTTATATATTCTCAAATAAAATTCATGGTCAAGATATACTAACACAGGTTGGTTAGTAAATTCCGCTGAGACCAGTACATGTCGTATATCGGAACTTGGTCATATGGTTTGTCCCAATGAACCATGAGACTTGAAAGACTCGTATAGACGTGTAGGTGTTTATTTGTTAAACACTAAATGACTCACCGAAGATATCCTAATAAATAGTACACCAACGTCAATAGAAATCTTCTCGAGTCGAGTAGTATAGTGGTCCTTCGACTCAAGATACCATTATGGATATATGAGTTATCCTTCACACTTTGATGACAGTCACGTCACCAATCTATTTAGATCAGGCCTCCTTCTGTTCATCGGGTGTGGACTCATGCTCGTGATATCCTGTGAGAATTAGATAGAATCTGTTAGTCCTGTGTACATGGCATAGAATCATACACATGTTTGTAATCTAGTAAATCCATGGTTGTGGTACATTGTGGAAGCGAGTTTCGAGTGTTATTTAGAAATCATAAATTTGTAAGTCGATTGTATTAGACCTCAGAGATTTGACATTCCTTTTTATATCATCGGTATAATATCGATAGCCTGTGACAGAGGGATTATACGTATGCAATGACCTTAACTTGCATAGTTTAGCGAGATTATATGTGGTTGTCATAATTTACGAGTGGGTGAATTATGGACACAAAATTGGATTCCGTGACGGATGAACCAAAACTTAGAGAGTCTCACAATATGAAGTGTAGGCGTTGAGCACTTGGACAACATATTATGAATAATACAGATTATTCAAAATACTTTATCAGATTAAATGAGTTAATTCGAATTTTAACGGTTAAAAGAAATTACACATGCTTAAGGGTAACTTCATAATTTAATAATTATTATGTATTTGTATTTGATACAAAATTTGATTAGATGCATATTAATTGTCAAATGAGATTTTGACACATGTCACTAATATATGTATTTTTTTTATTTAGTGTAAATAAAAAAAAACATATTTATAAATAAAAAAATATATTAATTAATTATTTAGATATTTAAATGTTAAATTATTAAATAATTTAATTATATCCATAAGTCATAATTGTTATGATAAATGGTTAGATATTTTTTGTAACAAGTGGCATGTTTTATTAAAGGTAGTAGTTATCAAATTGTATTTGATAACTTTTGCTTGTTATTTAATTTGATTAAATGATTTTCTAATGACTAAAATTTCCTCCCAATTTTCAGCCATTGTGGTGAAAATATAAAATGAAATTTGTTTCAATTGCTTGATAAGTTCTAAGCTTCCAAGAATATAAGAGTAAATCCTTAAAGAAAGCTTGGAAAAGTAAGTTTTTCTTACTTTCTTTAATTAAAAATTTATTTCTATTGCTCTAGGGTTCAACATATGATGTAAGTTTGTTTTTCACTCTCTTGAATTTATGTTGAGATGCTTGGATGCTTGGAAAATGGATATATATGCATGTGTAATATTTGTAAGAAAGCTAATAAGCTTAATTAGTGTAAAATAAGCTTATTTAGGTTCTTTAACAATAAGTTGTCATTCTAGAGAATTATGACCACTCTAATAATACCTAGAATTATTCTTGAGTTTTCCATTTGTGGAGGATTTGATTGGTATTGTGATTAATTAGATTAATGTTAAGAAAAATTAGATTTAAGGCATGAAAATAATTATTTTTATATCCAGATCAGATATGCAAATTCTGAAAATTGTTTGATAAAAAATATGTTATTTAAATGTATTGGATGTGTATTGGGCATTAGAATAATTGCCGGAAATTATTTCAGAGTGAAAATGAAAAACGACGTTATCGGGTAACTTTTGAGCTAACTGGAAAACAGCTGGCCAAACAGTGAATTGGTCACTGTTCAGGCAGCCCATGAACTTCCCAAGTACTATTGGGGCTGACTTGGGCAGCCCCGTGTGTATTAGTTGGTCAGTTCAGTCGAAAATGTGTTTTAAGTTATTTTACGGAAAAACATTTTCGTACAAGCTTAGCGATATTTTCAAAATTATTTATATCGTTATTTGATATCGAATAATATGTTTAGGTGAAATATGAATGAATTATTCATATAGGATATTGAATAATTTATTTGGTAAGTTTAAAAAATTATGATGGCTGATTGCACGCTTTTGAGGTGGATACATATCAAACTAGACATTCAGCCTATAAAGGATATTATTCAGTTGATCATCATGCCGCGTATCAGTCACCAGGATGAGGTCAACATTTTTATACATCGTCTTGCTGGACTGCATACTACATGTCATAATTTTTTATTGTACATATTAATTTATTTTTATATTTCGTATTATAGACAAATTCTAAAAATATATTTTTCCTTTTAGGGTCATATGGTGGACATAAGAGCCCTTATTATAGGACATTGGTTTCAAGTTCATGCCCATATTAGGTCGGACATTCCCCATGGTATGGTCATTACCCGACTCATGTAGTATTTCCAGCTGAATTTGGATGACGATGTGGTTTCCTTTGAGCATCCGGCTATCATTAACCAGAGATTCCTGCGACGAAAGAGCCTCTATTGTACAGACGCAGATAATATTTTCATGACAGGTATTTCATAATAAAAATTGATAGTGATTCGATTATTTAATTCTTTTTATTTATCTGTTTGGTAGGTCGTCGTACTATGCAGAACCAGCCGTCACAGGATGATCTTGTTGCTGATGATCCTCCAGCAGGCTGAAGGATGAAGCGGTTATTACATGAGACGTTAGAACTTCCGAGGAGAATGTCAGCTAAGAGAGAGTTTAGACCTAATGATATATTGACTAACATTGATTTTAATGATATGTAATTTTTTTTTATATATTATATTATATATATAGACACACATACACACACACATATAACTCCCAAAAGAAAATAAAAGAAAAATTAGTCCAAAAAATAAATTATAAATAATTTAATATATATATATATATATATATTAGTATTTTAAAAAATATTTTGTTAGTTCCATTTTTATTGACAATGTCCGTAACAAAATAAGTTCAATTGAGTTGTAATAAGTCTTGAAGAACTTGGAGCAATTGGACTGGTATTTGGCAAAACTGTGCATGAAGATCAGACATGCGTTAGTGCTGCGTTCGTTGAAGCGTTCAAACGTGTGGCGTTAGTCTCACGTTCATTGTTGGGTTCAAATGGAATATTCTAGAGAGCAAACGTTCGAGGTGCGTTTAAGTATGCGTTCAAACGAAAGCTTCCAATAAGCACACGTGCGTTTGAGTGGCATTCGCACGCCCGTGCGTAACTTAGTTATTTTGGACGTGTTTTCAAGTTATTTTGTCTTTGGAAACCCTAGCTCTTGCCCTACCTATATAAAGAAACACACAGCCACCTTCACAAGTGTTGAAACTATATTCCTTTGAGTGAAAAATATTATAACTTTCAACCTTCTTGATTTCGCCTTGAAGACTCATTGTTTCTCATGTCTTCTGTATGTTTCGTGAAACCTTTATTTGATTTACCATCTACACAACCAAACCCAACTTCCTAACCCTTCAAAATTCTCTAGGAGGAAGATTGGCAGTCAGAGTTTTGATAGAGTTGCACATTTGATCCGTTCAAAGACTTTAGAGGTTCTGGAAAAAATCGTTGGATATGGGCTCGAAGAGTTCTTCGAGTTCTTGCAGTCTAGATGTACTAGAGTCGGTGGAGTTGCCGCCATAGGTCTTTTACCATTACTGTAAGTTTTTCTCTATTATAGTGGATTTTGGGCTGGTAGCCGAGATACCCAGAGTGATTTTTTACTCGCACGAGTTTTCCACTTCGTTACCAAAATACTTTTGTTGATTTGTGGTGTGGATTTATTTTCTACATTGTTATTTTGCATTGATTTAATATTTGTTACACTTAAGTTTGCTTGTTGAGAATTTATAGACACATTAATTAGGACTTATCTTAGTTAATTATGATAAATTCTGCATATGGTTAGAACCTTAGACAATTACGAACTTTCATATTTTTTAATAATACTTTAGATAATCCGAATTAAAAACTTTGGATTTCGAAAGTTTCAAATAAATAAAAAAAAAGTTTGGTGTCGATTTCGGAGAATGTGAATTCTCCAAAGTTCACTTCAGAGAATGTGGTTACTCTTACAAAACCTAAATTTTATGACTCATTTTGACAAATAACAAAGTTTTTTTGACTAATTTTATTAAATTCTCAAAAAAAAAAAAAAAATCATTTGGTTATTAATAACATACCTTGTCGAGGAAAAGTGTATTGTCCTCGAAAATTAGGGGTGACAAAACAATTGACGAATCGAATTTGCATCGAATCCTAAACGAATCGAATTAAAATGTGATGGATTCGTATTCAATCCTAATATCAGGATTCTTATTTGATTTGTTTATTAAACAAATCAAATACGAATATTCGTTTAGTCATAATATTATTCAATAACACAAATTACCACAATTTATTTACATTGTTTCTTCATAAATATATGTATATGAAATATGTAATTAATATATTTACTAAAAATAACTCACTAAACATTGATAATATTATTTTCTTTATGATAATTAGCCATAATTTCTCGAATCTTAATTAAAAAATAATAATAACTAATAAAATAAAATATTAAAACGAATTATAAACGAATCAATGAGCTTAAATTCGTATTCGATTCTTTTAATAAATGAATCGAATTGACTTATTTATTAAACGAATCCATTTTTTCAAACTCGTATTCATTTTAAAGCGAATCGAATCGAATCGAACCGAACGAATAAATGAATCATAACCCAAATTACCACCTCTATCGAAAACGATTTCATTAGACCGCATATTAATTGTTTATTATTCCTCCGGTTTTTGTTGTGACATAAAAGATGTCTTTAGTGTACAACATTAGCCTGTGAGTTGCACAAAAAAATAAAAAATAAATGAATTAATTAATCTCCAAAAGACTCGAATGTAAAACTAAATGACTTATTTAAATTTTATCGATCACTATACAATTATTGCTACATTAAAAGGTTTTTTTTAATTGACTTAATATAATTATTATCTATTTTCTCACTCTCTAGCTTGACTTTATATAATCCCTATTCCTTTTTTTTTTAAAAAAAAAATTTCCTCATTAAAAACATAGAATTTGTTGTTTTAATTCGTTCAGAATTTATTAATTTCATTACAAAAGAATGAAAAGAACTTTGAAGGGAAACAAAATCTCCAACAAGTTTATTCTCTTTTTGCAAATCAGTTTGCAGAAACATGATCTCTTGTTGCTGCGGTGCTGCCTGCTTCAACGCCACTTGAAGAGCTATTTGCTTCAAAATTCCTCCATCGACGACAATTCCACCTGCCTCGTACTTTGAAAGCGATTTAAATGCTCTGATTCTACTTTTAACTTCTTTTTTTTTTTTTTTTTTTTTTTTTTTTGATTTCTTTGAGGCTGGTGTGTAAATTTATATTTTTATTCAATGGGATTCTGCAAAGAATATTGAATCGGGCGCTGTCGTTAAATTCTCTAAAACTGAAGCTTTGATGGTGTGGTTTTTGGTTAAGAATGAGCTTTTGTCGGGATCTCGCTTGTTTTGTGGGGCTTATATATAAATATATTATAATTTTAATTAATTAATATTATTTATAATATTTAACCGATGGAACCAATAATTTATTAAACATTTTCGATCCAATTTTCAAAGATGATGGCAGGTCGGTAACAATAATTAATTAGAGAATCTTTGCTAACTTACATGTGACAAGAAGACAACAAATTCTCTTTCAAAAAAAAAAAAAAAAAAAAGAAGCTGTGGACACCAAATTAGTAAATAAATAAATAAATTGCATTAAAATGGGGTACTCATAGTAAATTAAAAGTCGCTTTCTCTCATAATAAATTAAAATTCCCCCAAATTCCAAAATCAAAATTTATTCAACAATTCCTCTCGCTCGCAATTCTGTCTCCCTGTTTATATAATTCGTTTGCATGGCCGCGCCAAGGCCGAGGTCAAATCGGTCAACTTCTCTCCGGGACTCCGACGATTCCGAGAAGCTCGAAGGCACCGCCAGCTGGGACGCTCTCGAATGGACCAAAGTCGAAGTCTCCTCCTCCTCCTCTCTCTCTCTCTCTCTCTCTTTTTTTTCCTCTTTTTTTTTTTTTTTAAATTTTTTTTTTCTTTTTTTCATTTTTTAATTCTTATTTTTATTTTTCTTATGGATAATTATTGGCAGCAGGTTACGCGCTCGGTCTCTCACGCTAATCTTGATTTATTGCTCGAGGATGAGCGAGTTGTAGTTGAGGTATATGCTTAGTTTCTTTCAATTTTGAATCTTCATTTTTAATTATGTACTTCGGTGAATAATGAATATTACAGTACTCGTTGATTCTTATGTTCCGATTATTAAGTACATTCGTAGCATATTTAGTTAGTGTAATCTTAGTTTGACTTAGTAGAAAACATGCTAAATGCTGTACAAAATGTGGGAGTAATGAGTAATTCTTTTTATGTGGCAAATGGCTGTGTGTCCTTCTTAGCTTAATGAGACAACGCTTGACACGCTGTTAAAAGGTTATTGGAATCTCTGTCTCTGTTGTGGTAATTGTATTTTGTTTTTTTGTTTTACACGTGGTTAGTGTAATCAATGCTTATGATTATGGAGTGAAGTGTATGTAAATGGTAGAAACATATCAATATCGTCTTAAGATATAATTACTGTGAGTGTGTAGTTGGATTTCACTAAGAAGTTTTTGTGGTTTAATTACTTGATTACATACTAAATCCTGTACAGATTCTGAGCGTAATGAGTGTTATTTTATAACAAGCCAAATGGCACTGTGTGTACTTTTTAGCTTAATGAGACAACTCTTGGCTCGTTGTCAAAGGTAATTGGTATCTTTGTTCTCTGTCTCTCAGTCTCTGTCATGGTAATTTTTTTAATGTTACACGTGGTTAGCGTAATCAATGCTTTCTGATAATGGAGTAACCTGTACGTAAATGGCAGCAACTAATAAAAATTGTCTAAGATATAATTACAGTGAATGGGTAGTTGGATATACTAAGAATTTGTTACGATATAATCAGTGTTCTAAAACGCCCCGCCTAGGCGGCGCGTATAGGTTCGGCGGCCTATGGTCGCCGCGCCTGGCCCCAAATCGTTGGGGCCAGGCGCTCGTCGCAAATTCATCGGTCAACCGCCGTTGACCAACGCAAAATTCAAAATTAATTGCTTTTTTCGTCCGAATTCCACACTCCAATCCTAACCGTAACCTTAATTTTACAAAATTAACTCTCCCACTCATCAATTTGAAAAAACCTCAATTTAGAGCCTAAACCCTAATTTCAAAAATCTATTTTTTTTTCTATTTTTGTTAGTTTCTCATCAAATTGACCATTTATAAATATTAGCCATTACTCAAATAACATTTATCTATGATTAATTTCTCCAAATCATACCAAACCTTAAACTTAATTATAGAAATTCTCAATTTCCGATTAACCGTCTAGGCCCCGACTGGGCACTCTAGGCGCTAGGCGTTGGGTCGCCGCCTGACTAGCGCCTAGCGCATTTTAGAACACTGGATATAATTACGCAATTACCTAGTTATTGGTTCTTTTAAATTATATGCGTGTGTTAACTTATTTTTGGAGTATGTTTCCAGGGATTCGGTGTTGTTCTTGTTAATACGGATGAAGCAGGTACTTTGATAGTGACTAATTTCCGAATTCTATTTTTGGTAAGTGCTGCCAGTAACCTACAAAGTAAATATGTTTCTTATGCATTAATGCATATAATTGTTTTTAATCTGCAATGCATATATGCAGGTCAAGAGCAGTGATAATTTTGGTATTTTGATGCATTTGTTGTGCAATCATTTCCACATATAAGCATGTTAATATAGGAGAGCAAAAGGGGATGTGATAGCAACTCTTTTTTATAGATGTTAATGTGTGGTAATTTGGCCAGCTGATTTTAGCCCATTAGTTTTAATGCCTTGTACTCTGCAGTCCCATGTCAAAAGGAAAAAAAAATGTTATAAATCTGTAAAACTCAAAACCATAAGATTATCATACTAGTATTTGCTTCTGTGCAGATGACAAAAACAATTAACCATACCAATCTAACTAGGCTTTCATTGACTTTTATTGTTATGTTTTCATTGATATCAAGTGTTCTGTGTAGTGGATGCATTATGATGAGAATTTAACTAAGGTTTGTTTATAGAAGAGTTAATAGAAAGACTAGGAGAAGAAACATTAGGCAATTTTAAAAAAGACGTGATAATAACAAAAATGGGCATGTTAGTTGTTTCATGCTGCCTGGTTTCACAGAATTCAACTTCTTTGGAACTGTGAGCCTATATATCATTTTTGGTTCTCAGGAAGAATGAATTCAGTCTTTGTATATTTATTTCTTAGAATCTGCTATATCTTCAATATATAAATTGATGCTTTGACTTCCCTTTTACAAGAGTGAGGGAACCAGAAATATCATTGCACTCGGCACAATACCGTTGGCAACTATCGAGAAGTTCAACAAAATGGTAAGCTTCAGCAACCTTTTCCCCCTTGCTCATGATTATGTTTGTATTTTGTTGTGGAATCTACTATAGGCAGTTAGTTCATTTAATCCTATCACCTGGATGGTCTTTTCACATAGTTAGCTCCTTCTTCTGTTCTCTTTCTAATACAGTTCTCTTGCATACCCTTCATTTCTGTTACCTCATTTCAGTTGAGTGGAAGAAACGTCACAGAATGGGACTATGTTTTCTGTTTAAAGAGAATAATGTTTTTGCTGAAAAACTTTGGTGGAGAAAGAACATCACAATTGATGTGGTAATTCTTGGTGCTTCAGCCTGGTAGAAAAGGAGCGTAAGGGATAGTTCTGTTGGTAGGGCTTGGATGATAGGTATTAGAAGAGTAAGTGGCAGGATCTGCCATATTTAGAGTTCTGTTGCTTTTAGTCAGGGTAATAGAAGATGTGAGTTAGAGCATTTCTTCCGTTCACTGATGAATTAATTAAGAAAAACTATAATTTTTTTTTTTGGAAATATTTGCGTTTTTCAGGTGCTAGGGTAGTAAACACATGGATGGAGCTTTTGGAGATTTAAATTTGAGATGTCATTAGCAAAATAGTTGGCTGTGGTGTAGGAAAAATTGTGATTTTAGAATTTAGAATGGAAGAGATAATCTAGTGTTTATGGTCCAACTGGGTTTGTAGAACTCCATTTGTCCCTTGCATCATGCCTGATACATGAAATTATAGAGCGGCTGGTTTTGGGGCCGGAATTTAATCGGCAAAAGGATTTGGAGGGTTTGGGTATCTTATGGTTTATAGTTGTAAGATAAGGTTAAGTTACTTTTGGATTCAAATGCAAAAGTTTGTTTTGGTCTACCTACCCTGACAGTCATTGGAATTAGAGAGCTTAAATGGCTCTTTTCTATATGCTACTTATATGTCTCTTTCTTTCTTGTTTGTTTGGCTTCAAGCTGAAGCTGTAATAAACCTTGCTGGTCTCTGTTGATTTGTGGGGATGGATTGTCTCCTCATGTGAATGCCCAATTGCTCAAGCCTGAAGTGTGTCCATGTCCATCATATTTTTTGTTTGTCAATGTTAGTTTGATTCCCAATCCTTCAACAGCAGGAAAGAATGACCACCATCTTGCATGCAGTTCCTTTGTCGATGATGGATGAACTGGTGAGATAATATGAGAGTGAACCTTCATTCGATATTATTCACTACTGACTCTGGCCTGCCATTGTTTTGCTGATGGTGATGTCATCTGAAGAGATGATGCTATAAAATCTCATAATTCAGTCTTATAATTCTTTGATTAGATTGGTCTATCGGTATCGTGAATGTATATCTGTTATTAAATTATTTAGCGGCATGATTATTTAATGTTAGTTCTCACAGTTAAAGCAAATATTTATAACAGTGGAGTATCTGTATATTTATGTAGCTTTGATGGATGTATGTAGGCCGTGAAAATTCAATCAGCCCCTCGTCACACTGACAAGAACCCTTCACGACGACTTCTCCAGGTCATTGGTATGCTTTTCAAGGATTGTGGATCTCATTTCTATTTGCTAAATATTTATTTGTACATAATTAGTGGGAATCATTTGAAGGTTTTGTTAGAACATAGGAGTTGACATAGATTGAGGATTCTTATTAAATCAAGTACTGCATCGGGGTTATGTAGATTTTTTTTTAAGTCTTATTAACAGAATGTTCAAGTACTGCATCTGGGTTATGTAGATTTTTTTTTTATGTATTATTAACAGAATGTTCTTTATTTTTATTATCATTATTTTTTTTATTTCACTACATTAGTCCCCCTTGTCTGTCATCAATGCACCACTTTTCATGAAGGACCTAATCATCAAATTTGTTATCCATATTTCAGTTGACTAGTGATGTGAATCAGAACATAGGTATTCTGTGTTAAGAGTCTTAAGTCATGATCATGTGATCTGTTGCAGTATCCACACTGAGAGCTTTTCTATATCACTCTCATAGTTAACATGGCGGCCACACTGGCGGCTTCATGCATCTAATTGGTTATGGGGTTCATTTTTTAATATAGTCTTGCATAGTACTGGAACAGTATGTATACATAGTTGGGATGCAAACTTGCATCCCAACTGATGTGGCATACATATATTGTGGCTTCATTATAAATTGCTGTGGGTCATGTGGTTATGTACCTTATCATTGCACTAAAATTTGGTGATTTGTATGAAGACTTATTTGCCACATCAGTTGGGATACAAAATTTGCCTCCCAAGTCCCAACTTTGTTAGTGTAGCACTACAACCACTACTCAGAACTAGAACAATGTCAAGCTAATAGTCTTTGGCTAAACTTTCCTTTAATTTGTCTTTTATTTTGTATAAAGGATTGCATGTTGTTTTAATAATTGAACTGGTTATTTTTTGTGAAGATAGCAACGGCTCCTCTTACATTTTGCAGGAAAAGATATGAGAATTGTTGTCTTTGGTTTCCGCCCTAAAACAAAGCAGGTCAATTTTAATTGTCACACTTCTTGTAATTACCTCTTTATTTATTTGCTCATATGCATGCCATTGGTTTCACAAATTTGACTTATTATCTAATATATGATTGTTATGTTGGTATTTATTTTTTAAGCTATGGAAGAATATGATATACACGTGAGAGGCTTTTGCATTGGGTTCCCATAGGGTAAAACTAAAGAGATTGAATTTGTCCTTAAAACACAAATGAGTAGCTAACAGGAAAGATTCCATCTTAGCTAAATTAGTGAAGCTGTTGGGAAGCTTCAGCTGATATTTGGGCTCAAGTTCCCAGATAACTTGAAGACATTGCAAAGTAACTTGCTGCTTGGAGAGTAACTCCTATTGCATTTTTTCCTGTCAATTTCTTTGATGTCAATGGACTGGTTGGATCATCTGTATCAGTATTTATTCTATAAGTATAATATACGGAGATCCCATACATAGTAAAAAAAGGATTTGTTAACTCCGAAAATTAATTGTTAACTAGTAACAAGTTGAATGCTGTTGGACTGCAATTTTGCATCTGTTCTATGATAGGAATCAGCTATATAATGTTGGTTGTTAGAGATTTTGACTGGTTTGAAACCAAAAAAATTGTGAATGTGATGAATCCATGGTGGAATGAGATAGTTCTACCTTAACCTAATGGATTGCTGGAGGAGTGGAATGACGGGGATGAGTTAACTTCTTAGAAAGATCATAGGATATTGAATGCTCAATCTTCAGAGTTTTGAGTGCCAATGGTTATGAAGAATACCCATTGTGCATCCTTTATTGTAGTACTAGTAATGAGTGGGATTTTAGTGTTTGCTATACTTAAATCACAGTCAATTCAGTCTAAAGGCTGTTGTGGCTTGCCATTGTCTTTTAAAGTTAATATCTTTTACAGAGGTTGCTTGGTGATTGGGAAAATATTTATACCAAACCAAACAAAGCCTTTTCCCACTCTGTGGGATTGGTTACATGGATCTTTCGACGCCATAGTGCTCTATCTGAGATCATTGATTCATCAAGCTTCATAAAACTTAGATCTCTTTTTATGGTTTCTGTCCATGTCAACTTAGGTCTTCCCCTTCCTCGCTTGGCAAATAGAGAATATATATATATATATATATTCTTAAAATTATGGGTTAAGAAAACTGTAGTATTATGCTGATTTTTTCCCTTGTACTTTATCATCAAGAGACCGTAAGGCTTTTGGTGTATAAATTATGTTAAAATGCTTTAATATACTGAATCTGAAATTCTTATCAAGAAGAATAATTCTTCTCTCAGTACAAATTCTCATTCCTTGTAAAAAACAATATAGCCCCAGAAATTTTTGAACTTTGGAAGAAAAATCTCTTGTAATATGTTATATCTTTTATGGAACTCACGACTTACTGGTGCAATTGTTTGTGGGATTTCCCAACTTCATATTCAATATGTAGCATTTTTTGTTTCATTGTCCAATTCATTAGCGCTTACTTGCCTAATATAGGAATTCAATAATGACTGGTGCAATTACATGGGATTTCCAAACTTTATACCCTACATGTAACATTTTTAGTTCAATATTCGATACATTAGCAATTACTTGCCTATTATTGTTGTTGTTAAAACTGGCTGTTGCTCAGAATCAGCCGTGCTTATGTTTAGTTATGAAAGATTCATAAGTTACTTTTAAATAAGCTGATTATATTACTCTTTTTCCTATCAAATATAAATAAAGATGTTAGTGTTTTTGGTATATGTGAAAATTTTGTGTTATGCACTTGTCATTACTAGTGCCTTGAGCTTCTTGCATGTTATAGTAAATGATCTAGGTTAATTATTAATTTTACAGTATTGATCTCGGTTAATTATTAATTTTACAGAGGCGTGATGTGTATGATGCATTAGTGAGGTGTACAAAGCCAGCAAGAATCTGGGATATTTATGCTTTTTCTTCTGGGCTTTCCAAATTCGGTAATACCAACCCAAAGGTGCGATTGTTGAATGAGTATTTCCGTCTTATTGGAAAAAGTTCCAGCACTGCATCAATGGACATGATTGAGGAGTGCTCGTTCACACTGTCTAATGAGTTATGGAGAATAAGTGATGTAAATTCCACCTATACAATGTGCCAGAGTTATCCATTTGCTTTGATAATTCCAAAATACATTAGGTAAAATTGAGATTTTTTTTTTATCAGCAAAATAAGGAAATGCCTTCAGTTCAACAAATTTTTTTCTGGTTTACTTTGTATGCAACTAAATACTTTTTCTAAATTACTGGTGCTAGTGATCAGGAAGTGCTCCAGGCTTCCTCCTTTCGTGCAAGGTGTCGATTGCCTGTAATTTCATGGTGTCATCCTGGTATGGAGAAAATTTATATTTCTATTATTTTTTTCATTTTCATACAAGTGTGTTGATATATTGGGTGAAAATAGGGTCTGGAGCAGTCCTTGCTCGGTCATCTCAACCCTTAGTTGGCATTATGATGAATATGAGAAGGTATGTTGAAGTTCCCACTTAAGACTCTCCATCCCTCCACCAGTGAAAGAATGCACACTGGAATACACACCAAGGCTGATGAACAATCAGAATTAACTTTTTTGAGGCACTTCTAATTTTTTACAGCAATGCTGATGAAAAGCTTGTCGCTGCCCTCTGCACACAACTTGCTGGTGGAGAGGGGTCACAGAGGTATGCTCGTTCATCTTTTTTGTTTTTGGGTTGGTACTTATCATTGGCATTATTCTTTTTTCTGTTTGTTTTTATTCTCACCTGACCTTTCCTCCCAAAACCCACGATGTGGGAAGTCTCGTTCACTGGCCATCATGACCTTTCCTAGTGTTCTAGAGCTGCTTTCAATAATATCATGGACATTATGCTATTGAAATGTGAATAAACATTCTGCTCTATGCAAATTTCCTATATCACAATTGTAACTGCATATACCATAGACAATCTATGTATAAACCCATAAAGTTTTGGGAGCACTTGTTGGTCTTTTTCCTTCTCCAGGCGAACCTCTTTCTAATCGCCAAAGAACATGGTTTTATATTGGGGCTGAATGATACACCTTACCATTTATAATTTATCATTTATGATAGTCCTAATTTGATGATAACTTTGTATTTCCTCCTTCTGTTAAGGGTGTTCACGGGTTGGGTCAGGTTTTTTTTTTTTTTTAATTTGTGAAACCCGATCGGGTCGGGTCATGCGGGTCATGAAACCCGAACCCGAAATTTGAGAGGTGAAACCCGATCGGGTCGGGTCGGCCAAAAAAAATAATTTTTTTAATGAAATAATTATTTTGAAATATAATTATTAGTTATTTTATATCTTGAAAATTATCATATATATAAAGTTTTAAGACAACGAAAGTAATAGATAAATGAAATAATAGTAAAAACTTTAAAAAAATAATAAAACTTTTAGAAAAATAATAAAAGTTTAGAAAAATAATAAAAAATATTATAGTGTTAGGTCGGGTTGGGTTTTAATATCAAACCCGTGACCCAACCCGCAAATTTCGAGTCGGGTTAACCCGAAAAATCAATAATTTTTTTTTGAAACCCGCACAGTTCGGGTCGCGGGTTAACCCGAAAATTTGCACACCCCTACCTTCTATTACATATATTAGTTGTTGAGTCTATCATTTTGACTTTTTTGTTTCTTTTTAATATTTTAAATTTATTCTTGTGTGCTCTGATTTCAAATTTAATATAATGAGGTTGAACTCTTTTCAAGGGGCTTTGTTTTCTTCTAATTGTTCTTCTTTCCAGGAAGCTTTATATTGCTGATGCAAGACCAAGAAAAAATGCTTTAGCGAATGGGGCAATGGGTGGTGGCTCAGAATCATCTTCAAATTATTTTCAATCTGAGGTCATTCAAAAGTTTGAGCTGTTCAGTAATGTATTTATTGCTAATTGAGTTTTAAAGATATACTGTTTGCTAACGATGTCTCCTTTCTGTTTATTTGTCATTAGATAGTGTTTTTGGTATAGACAACATACATGCAATGCGAGAAAGTTTTGCTCGGCTGAGGGACTACTTAGACACTCATGGCACCACATCATCTGATGGAATTTCATCATTCTTGGTTAGTCTTGGGACATATGAAGGTCTTTTATTTATTTATATTTAATTTCTTTTATCCAGTGCCAAAAATGCCAAGAAAAGTTTTTCGTTTTGACATTGGCAGCAACGTGCGTGACACATTTATGAAGATCATTTGCTGTTTTACTGTTTTAGGCATATTATTTACTTCACCGTTTCTCTCATGTCGAGTCCATACCACTACTAGTTTACAGTATCTCAGCTTGAGTCATTTGCTTGGTTCGTAGTCTATGCAACGGTTTAAATAACTGAAGGGATATCCTCAAAAGTTGACTTTTTAAAGTTTTCTTAATGTCTGCCTGCTGAACTTCAGTATAAATGTTATGTTTCAAGCATCTATTTATGCCATTTTCCAATTTTATGGACAGAGACATGGTGGTTGGACATGGGGTGGAGGCAATCTAAGCAGCATGTCTGCTTCAGTATCAACCCTTGGAGACAGTGGTTGGTTAATACATGTTCAGACTGTCTTGGCTGGTTCAGCTTGGATTGCTGCCCGAATTGCTTTAGAATCGGCCTCAGTGCTAATACATTGCAGGTCAGAATTTTTTGATATTACTCCTCATATCGGTCATTGTAAGAAATGGATGAAAACATTTCAGTTTTTGCTCGGAGATGTTTGGTGTTTTGAATTTTTAGATTTGTTAAATTAAGTTTCACAATAGCTATGAATATTTAAATAAATTCTTGATTAGCTGCAGAGTCATATTTATATGTATATGTTATTTTTAGGTTCATTATTTCTGGTGTATATCATGTGCATGTGAGACAGGGTTAGGTTACATGTATATAATTTTCTATTTGACTTTACTGAGACAACGACTTCAAAGAACCTCGTCATGTACCATTTCCTTATTTATTTGTTTTTGTTTTTTTTTTCAAAAGCCATTTTATCGGAAAATCTGCAGAGATTGAGTTAAGTTTAATCTTTATCGCTCTTTATTCCACCATTAGAGGGCTGTGAGAAAGCGAGAGTGAGCGAGAGCTTTATCACATTTTTTTCACCTATTTTCCTAGTTAAGATTTCTTACTGGTAGTCAGAGAATTCCTCTTTTGATGTGTTAAAGATTAATAAAAGGAATAAACTTTGTTGACATAACAAAATTTATATTTATATTTCAGGTGCTTACCTGAAATACTTGGCCTTTTAGTTTTACATGTTTCTATTTGGGTGTTTGAACATGTACATTTTGCCTTCGTGCTATGCAGTGATGGTTGGGATAGAACAACTCAGTTGGTTGCACTTGCTAATTTGTTACTTGATCCATACTATCGGACATTCTTTGGATTTCAGGTATTTTTTTCAATTCTTGAAACTTTAGCTCTTATTGGCAGCAGAAATATCTCCTTTTCTCGTGTTTCTGCCCAGGGGCTCTTAAGTCTTAAATAATTTAGTATGAAAGACTATTTAGGAATTCTTTTGTTCCATGCAAGGTTTTTTGTGGCCCTTTTATTTTGGCTTTAAGTTATTTTACTTTTATGGTATTCCGTCTTTTGACTTTTAATGTCTCGGAATCCAAGTTTCGGCCTTGATATAATTTATTTTGGTTTTCTGTTGATTTTATTTTAGGGGTGCTTTCCTATTGTTCTTTTTATCATATCCATTATTTCTTATATCCATATGAGATTCTGACATGGATACCATTTGCCTCATCTCCTCAGATATTCACTCACTGTGATGTGACACTTCAATTGTAATTTTTTTCATCTTGGTGCAGGCACTTGTTGAAAAAGATTGGCTAGCATTTGGCCATCCGTTTTCAGATCGTGTAGGAATGCCAACCCTCTCTGGAAGTGGCGACATGTCTTACGAATTATCTAGGCAGTCCTCCTCGGGGAGTTTTCAATCATCACCCATGCGCCAGTCATCCGGTTCATTAGCACCTCAAGCTCCTAGTCCTTCTCATGCACAGAACAACTATTCTCCCATATTTTTGCAGGTGCTTGCATTAATATATAGTTTAACTATTATGTCACTAGTGCAGTAGAATCTTCTTTTGATCAATATATACAAAATTCAGTTTAAGCATTACTAATTTCAATTGTTTTCACTTTGTTAGAGAAACCACTTGATCCAAAAGCTTAAGTTGATAAGTAAGGGGCCAAACATTAGTATTAAAGAAAAATCTTAATAGGCCCCTTACGTGAAATGTGAACTGAGACAAGAGCTTGTATATGGGCTGAGGCAGGAGAGCCTGAAAGGCTGAAAGTGAGCCAAGAAACTGGGACTTAAATAATTGAAATAGAGTTTGCATGTGGTGTGGTGGAATTGAACTTGAGAGTTTAGACATTGGCTTCGATACCATGTTAGAGAAACCACTTGACCCAAATGCTTAAGTTAATTGGTAAGGGCTCAAATTTGTATTAAAGACAAATCATAACGCACTTCATAACATATATGTTGTTAAAGATAGTCTTTAACTGGACTCATTCACTAGGAATTATTTTCCCACTGGTTGTCATAGCATTGATGGTAGCCAAATATGTGTGCCCAATTTGTTAGGCCTTGCACGGGTCCCTCTCGAGTAAGGCACAAAAGGAAGCCTCAGTAGGCCCCACCCAAGGTAAAAAAAATAATAATAATCATGGTATGGTTCTAGTCTAGATGGCTGGCATAGGCCTTTGATATGTCCCTTATTGCTTTCCAATCCCATCATGCCCTGAGACCCCTGAACCGTCTTACTTTCTGAGGGAGAGGAGACAAGTCCCTGGCTCTACTGCGGGAGGACTTTAGCTTTCTAGGTTGTGTTGTAAGTTTGTCTGTTGAAAATTAATAATCTGGAGTGTGAATCTGTTTGTGCAGTGGGTTGATTGTGTTTCACAACTGATGCGGATGTATCCTTTTGCTTTTGAGTTCTCGTCGGTATGTATTTTCTTCAATACGTGAAATGTGGTTCTTGTTCTGTAATAAAGCCCGTCATTAAATTTGAATGTGCTGACGAACAGTTTCTCTATTCTTCTCTTTCATTGTTTAATATTAATTCATAGAAAATCAATTGCTGTCTTTTCTGCTTTTTGGTGATTCAGGCTTTTCTGGTGGATTTCTTGGACTGTGTGCTTTCTTGTCGCTTTGGAAACTTCTTGTGCAACAGGTACTTTCACCTTAATAACATCACTGGGATAGATCCAATGCCTATAAAACTTGTGGTACCTGGCATGCATGCATGCATTTACTTCATCTGTCATTACTATTCAGATAATAACAGGAGTGCAGGACTAAGCCAGTAATTTATACTAAAGAACTGCTTTGTTGAGAGTGTCTCTCATTTTTTTCTTTTCTTTTTTTTTTTTTCCTGCAGCGCGATGGTTTTACATGGTCAAGGTCTTTGTCTTTCTGATAAATATTAGTTATTAAGTAAAGGGAAATGAGAAGTATACAAGTCTTAGGTTCAAATCTTATCGAGCAGAAAGGATGAGAAATATAATAAGAATTCTTGATGTGATTATTACATTGTAGTGATACTGGTAGAAAATAGTAGTATACTGGTTCTTTTTTTTTTTTTTTTGGCAATATGATTGACAAAAATAAAATGAAATAAAATAAAAATGCATATAAAGACAATGTTATATATTTTGAGAAATATTAAGAGTATAAAAGATATAATTTTTCAGGAAGGAAGCATTAGCAAACTACAAGGAAGGATAAATCTAAAATATACCGGATATGATGGCTTCATTTTAAGTTTGGTTGTAAGTTTATTTTAAATTAGCAGACTTCATTAGGATTTCTAGCTTGTGAGCAAGGTTTGGATGTTTGTTTTACTTCATAATTGTGTTCTCTAGTCTGACAAACAACTACTGGTACTAGGAGTATTTTTCTTACACTTCTTCCCCTGATAATTGTTTTATTAATGAACATGTTTTGGCAGTCATGGTTACATGTATAACTGTTATAGGCATCCTTATGTACAATATTTTGTGTTTGCTAGTAAACTTCGTCAATATTAGTTTGTTTACTGATTGCTTCCAATTATCTAATATTTTAACTGTAAGGAAACATACCAAAACAAGTTGTGATGGAATAGTTTAATTCTTGAGGCACTGCTGAGAAAGTTTTCGAATATCTGATTCATCAGTCTTAATTTCCAGTGAAATGGAGAGGCAGCAATGCGGTGTCTCTGAAGCTTGTGGATGTTTGTGGGCATATCTGGCTGATTTGCGTTCTTCAGCTGGAAGGTCACATGTGCACTATAACATCTTTTATAATCCACTGAAACATAATGGTCCACTTTTACCTCCGGCAGCAGCTTTAGCCCCAACTTTGTGGCCTCAATTCCATCTGCGCTGGGCTTGTCCCACCGAAGCCCAAAGTGGGGAGCTTGAAGCACAATGTAGGGACATGGCTTTAAAGCTCTCTGAACTGAAGAAGGTAAGAATTTTACTTCAGTTTTATGAGTGCTATCTTGTGTTTTACCAGAAAATATGGCTTTTAGATGAATTGGAAATATGCAGAAGTATCAGTTTTGATGTAAACTGTGACAGAGCTTCACATCCAATGGTGTTAAATCTAATTCCTACTTTTACATGCTTCAATGTTTTCATGGTATCTGCTACTTGAGCTGGTAATATAAGGCCTCTTGTTGTTTTTCAAGAGGTTTTGGGATCAAATTTTCATTCATACCGAGTTATGGTCAAAGGGGTGGTCTCTGTGCTAGGGTTGTAAAAAAATTATAATTGGCGTAGTCTCGCTCTCTACTCTCGTTTCTGGTGTAGACAACATTAAAGGTTGTCTTCTTTTGGGTAATGGAACCTTTGTTCATATTATCCTCAAAGACAATGAATTGATGAATTGACTGTCATGTTATTTGCAATAAATGTATTATGAAGAGTCTAAAAATTAGTATTGAGTTGAATTTATAAAAAGGAAAAAGTTATTGAGTTGGTAATATTCCTTACAGGCAAAAGAGGTAGCGGAAAAGAAAGCTAAAGAAACCATGGTTGCTATGGAATCGCAAACCGCAGAGTTAAGAAAGGAGAAGCAGCTCAGAATTTCGGCAGTGAACGTAGCCAATAGTGCCAGCAGGGAAAGTGAAGCTGTAAAGCGAGCCATTCAATCACTAGGATGCAAGGTTCAATTTTCTAGTAATGGTGATTGTACTGTTGACATGGAAAGTAGTACAACAGAAAGTCCACTGAAAATGTCTGCTTCAAAAAGAGTATCTGATGGTACTATACAGTATGATGAGAAGTCAGATTTCTCTGTTTCAGTCACGGTGATGGATGATGTTTCCAGCAATCCGATTGGTCGAGTTTGTGAAGCTTTGTGTCCATTACGCACAAGGGAGGGGGGCTGCCGTTGGCCAGATGCTGGTTGTGCTCATCTGAGCAGTCAGTTTGTTGGACTAAAAGCAAACTTTGATGCATTTGACCGGCTTTCTATTTATGATAGTTATTTTCACCCCGAATGAAATTTGTGGATTTTGAGCTACAAACAAAAGGTTGAACCACCAGCGCTCGAGTCAAGCTCACTGCTTATTCGCAAAGTATCCAAGATTCTTTTAGGACTCTCTTTTAGAAGGGAACATGGAGGCAATTCATTAAAGATCAACCCGACTTTTTGCATGGGTCTCAGGAGTTGGACAGAGGATATATAGAGTTAGCTGTGGACTTGGAACAAGAAAACTCGGAACAATGCACTCGAGAGGTAATGCATACCATAGCAGTCCAGGTTCAAATATATTTCAATTTATTTTGAAATATAACATGTTACATAGCCATTCTTTTCCTGAATAAAATTATTTACAGGTTCTTTAGTTAAATGATGCGACCAATGTTTCTACACCATCCATGTACACACATGACTTTTTTAACTGTCTTTTGCGATGTGTAGAGTGGTTCTGCATCTCTCCATGAAGGTTCCGGCTTATCTCTCACACGGATATCATATAGGAGCAGGAACTTGTAGTTATTTTAGAGTTCATTATGTTCGTCGTCATTCCAAATTAAGCAAATATTGATCAGAATTGATTTGATCATATTATTAATATGACCTTGCTTAGCAAATATTCCTAATTTGGTTACAGTCAGATTTAGGGTATTCCAAAATTGATAGAAAGTCCTCTTTACCCCTAGACTTCAGATTAGGGCGCTTCGGTTCTTGATGGGAAACTGGCACGGAAATCTTGTTTACTCTTTTATACATACATACATACATTATTTAATTTGTAACGACCAGAGGCGTGAATTCAGCCGGCTGGAGATTTAACGGTTACGTCAAAATAGAGAAACTTGCAGTTACAATTACAAATGACAGATCCACGTAACGGACGAACTACAGTTTAGTTTCTTCCTTCAATTAGAAAACTGGGCCAAAAGAAAAAAAAAAGAAGAAAAGAAATAGTTAAACTGTGTCGTTTTGTTCATGTGTGAAACCAATTTTGTAAATAAGATCCCAATTTTCCTCGCAATTATGTCAATAGCGTTGGACTCCCGAGTCCTGTGATTAATTTACTGTTTTCAGATATGTGGAGGTCAATTTGATTCCGAGTCCTGTGAATAATTTCTAATTCTTTGATTTTTAGAAATTTAGAAAAAGCAGAATAATTTACTATCAGATGTTTGTTATAATATAAACTTGAACTAAACAAGTTCATGCTGAGGGCAATACTGAGATTATCATGTCCAGAAGTGGCTCTCTAAGTTAAAATTCTAAAACTCTATCTAAAATTAAGGCTCTAAATTTTGAAAAAAAAAAAAAAATTCAAATTTTAAGTTTATAATATGACAAATTTTGTGCCTCCACTAACCATGTCAAACATGATAAACTTTGTGCGCATCATTTTAAGAACAATTTACATTAATTATAAAAAAAAATATCTCCAAACTTATCATGACAATTTATTTCAAAAAAAAAAATAAAATGAAGTGTAGTGGCATGATAAATAAAATTATTGTGTTATTTTATAATCCACAGGGAGACTGCCACCTTATTTAGAATGAAGCTTTTGGATAAGTTTTGAGACCGTTAACGTCCTAGAAAAAAACAATGCGAGCCAATAACAACTTCTACTATTAGGGGAAAAAACCCAGAAATAAAGGTCTAAAACTGTTCACTAACCCAACTTTCAGATTCACATGGTGAAAAGTTTTGTACTCTGTAAAATTTCACATTTAATATGGATCCAAAACAAGAACAGTTTTATGCAGAATGATAACCATCTTCCTCGTCTGTTGGAGAAGATTCATTGTCGTCATTCGAGTCCTTTTTCTCTGACCTTTCCTTCCTCTCCTGCCATCTTGCCCATATCCACCTCATAACAAGAAACCCTCCAAGAGCATAAACCTGAAAGCAGATTAAACAATTTTACTTGATGGTCACATCAAATGATCTATGTAGCATACGCCCCACCTAGTGCAAAAAAATTTGGTTTAGTTTGGTCTCTATTTTACGTCTCAGACTTACAGGTCAGAATCTAGGAGGATTTACAATAAGAAGCACCAGAAATGAATGTAGTGGAATTCAGTAAGAATATAGATGATAATGCACTCGCAGCATGGTAAAAATGATAGTACCAATACTATTAGCGTGCAGTATGCCAATCAATCACGAAAAAAGATACAAATGAACTATATGAAGAGTGAAGACAAATAAGAATATGGCAAATAATTAGTGTTACTTAATCTCCCTCTCTGTATTTTGAAACTCTAGCTGAGAAAATAGAAAAATGGAATAATGGAAGTCCCTCCAAAGAGGGTAAGGGATTAAGGCTTCAATCCAATAGTGTGGCTACAAATCAATAGTTTATTCTTTCTACTTTCTGTGTGAGACTGAGAGTAAGCAACTTCCTAATCCCTCGTGGAGGTTACCTCTTCACCGACCTTGCAAGCAACTACAGGGATGACTGTCCATCAAGAAATCCAACTGTCATCCAGAGCACGACCTATGTGTTCACGTTCAAACATACGCCTAGTAATTGTAAAACTTCAGAGCACAAAGCAATATCAGGCTCCGTCACAGACTATATGGGATGATTAATCACGAAATTAATGATGTGAACATCCCAATAATTGATGCATAAACGTAATGGATGTATCCATGAATTTCCCAGTTCCTTTAGATGTCGCTATCAGTTACCATAAATTGCCAAGAAAAACAAATCAAATGCTAGCAGTAATATACCATGTCTCTACTGGCCGCATCCTTTCATTCTCATCAAAGTTACTTAAAAGAACTTGGTGATTGGTCATATAAATCAATTCTTGCCTTCACCAAGGACGGTTACAACTTACAAGAAATAAAAGAGGACT
This sequence comes from Zanthoxylum bungeanum, assembly GCA_019454045.1. Lineage (NCBI taxonomy): Eukaryota > Viridiplantae > Streptophyta > Magnoliopsida > Sapindales > Rutaceae > Zanthoxylum > Zanthoxylum bungeanum. The sequence continues at coordinate 53,061 of SKCR01040007.1, forward strand.
CATTCTACCAAAATAAATAAGAAAACAATCCCTTTTGCCTAACGGTAACTACACTTCTGGACTACAATAAGAATCATCTCACAAATTTATTTACCTTCAAAGCATCTTTAGAGCTCCAACATAAGATAAGACACAATATCAGATTAGCTAATATACTTGCTCTTGATCGCATTGCTCTTCCCAATATACTCTACTCTATTTTCTTACCGTCAGAAATCATTACATCATCTTGTAATTTCAAAAGAAAAACTACTGCTTGCTGCTTAACGAATCTAAAATATTACTACAAATCCTTTTTCAGCAGCACAAACATTTCCTTTTCATCAATTAGATAATGTACCATAAACAAACATCACAATCACGAGTAACAATTCATAAATTGAAAAACTTAAAACCTCTATAATTTTAATTTAAATACATCTTATACAACTCGCAATACACTCATATAGTTCAAAAACCTTAATAAGAAAGTGACCTAAGCATAAAAAACATCAAATAAGGCACTTGAGAACTTATATTGAAACTAACAACAATTATAAGCTTTTTTTTTTTTAAAAGTCAACACACTGTCTCGGGAACCAAACAGAGACAGAAGAAAGCAAACCTGCCAGAGAACGACAGAATTGGAAGTCCGGCCGGCCGGCTCTTCGGCCTCGAACTCAATCGGCGCCGGAAGAATCGGACGCGTGGCGTCCGGAAACCTAACAAGATTCGGATTCACAGTAGCATTATTATCATCAGATTCAGTAACCGTCGTCGTTTTTGCAATCTCTTTAGAAACAACTGATTCTGCTTTCTTTGGTCGTTGATTGAAGAAAGGGATATTGAGTTGGAATTTTGGCCACATCAGTGAAACTTTGTTTCTGTTTTCTTGTTTGTAGGTTCAGATTTGGAGCCGCGGGACAAAGCTATTATTATTTTATCGAAAATGATCAAATGATACAGATTCAACTTTGTATGATCGAGATCCCACGTATTTTTTTATTGATAATATTATTCAATTACATAAATCTATTGTATCTGTGTCAATTATTTGTATCATTCTCGTAATAAAATAAAATATCCTCGTAATATTATTCAGTTTTGGTTGGACAACGAATAGTCAGTGACTACATTATTTTCTTTCTTCTTGTGACTCCTCATAATCAGTCATTATGATATGATCAAGAATTAGTTGGCACATTACTTTGTATATTTCCATTTGTATTTACAATAATTGAGTTTTCATATAAACAATGCATAAAGGAGATAAAAAAATAATAATATACAATTATATACAAGAATTATAGTATCGTAATCGCAATGATTTGTTATAATGTGTGTGAAGATTACGATTTGATTATTTCCTTAACTTACACATAAACTAATATTATTATAAAAATCAACCGGATGATATTATTATATAAATGTAAAATAATAGGTATATAAAAAGAAGTGATATTGATTTTTGATAAATCTAAGTGGTCATTCAAATAGTATTATTAGAAATGATTTTATCTCCCTCAAGACTCAAATTAAGATGACAATTATTTTTTTTCTAGTTCATCCCTAGATATCTACAGAAATATTCGGGAGAAATTTGTCTTCAATCCCAATACCGAAACTATATAGGAGATAAATGAACCCTATTAAGGTAAAAGTTTTTTTTATTAAGATACTAAAAAAATTCAATTGTTCTATTACATACATAAATATTATTTTTGCAAAAGCTAAAGTTAGTTAGTCAACAAAGAACAAAACTTTCAAAATAAAAAACAGTTGCAAGTGGAAAAAAAATGTCTCTCCTGTCCTGTTCCTCTGGAGCAGCATCATTGTCAATCTGTCATTCTCAAAAATACACCACTTTAAAGAGGGTTGGTTTGCAAAACCGCAACATAAATAAATAATTAAATACCAACAACAAACAAACAATTGAAATCACTCCAAGTTTCTTTCTCAAGTTCTCTGAAAATTTTAAAACAAAAGAAAAAAGAAAAAGAAAAAATGCCTTCAAATAATTTACTTCTTGAGGAGCCGATTAGAATGGCTTCAATTCTTGAGCCTTCAAAGCCAGTAAGTATGCACTCAGTTTAATTTTATTTCCACTAATTCCTTTTTGTTTTTGTTAATTCTTAGTTTTATTTTTGTTAGAAGTGTTATTGTTACTTGATCTCTGTGTTTCTTGACTTCAACTACTGTGTTTGATTGCCGAGAAAATGTAAGAAAATGGAAGAGAAATAGTATATAATTAGAATTTTCACTGGTAATTTAATTTCAAGTGCATTTTGTTTTTTTCACCCTTGTTAGGACTTAGGATAATCGTTCTGAAAGTAACACTGGAACAGTTATGAAGATGCTTTTTTATGCTACTACCTACTTCAATAATTATGTGTTGCATTTCTTGTTTGACTGTTTGGTTGCTGTGAAAGTGTAGTAAACGAAAGAAAATGGAATTTCATGTGCATTTTTTAGCTTTGGTAGGATATAGGTTCTGAAAGCAACAATGATAACTGTTATGGAGATTATATTTTTGCGCTACCTCGATACTTCTGTGTTATATGTCTTGTTGATTGCTTGGTTACTGTGAAAGTGTAGGAAAGCCAAAGAAAATGGATGAGAAAAAAAAAAAATTAAAAACTTGATTTTTCACTTGTGATTTCAAGTGTGTTTTTAAGCTTTCCTTTTTGGGTTCGGGAAGTAACAAAGAAACAGTTATAAAGCTTATAGTTTATGCTACTTAGTTACTTCTGGGTTATGGTCTTGTTGAGTGTTTGGAGGAAGAATTTTGTTCTATAAGATACCGAAGTGGATGATTGACTTATTCCATACTAGAAATAATCGCAGGAAATCTTTTGTTTACATGGATTCCTATTTCTCATTAATATCCCACGATCAAGGCAATTGACTAAAATACTGTAAAACCATTTCATAGAAGCTCATTGATAGCTTCCTTTTTTAAAGCAAATCGACTTTGATTCTTATACAAGTTGCAATTAGTTCTTCCTCATTTCTGTATTGACTTTGTGTTTGGAACTTTGATTATAATCAAGACTAAAGAGTTAGGTGCTTATTATATCTGAATTTTAATTCTTATTTGCATGTACTCTTTAGACTTTCTTTCCAGCAATGACGAAAATAGTTGGAACTCTTGGTCCAAGATCGCGAACTGTTGAGATAATATCTGGTTGCCTTATTGCAGGAATGTCAGGTATTACTCTTCTATCATGCTTGATTTCATACTCTCTTTTTCCCCTTGAAGAATTGGTTTATTATTGTTTTATTATCTGTCTATGGTGCATTTGGGTTTTGGGGGAAAAAAGCACTTTCGAGTAGAAGCTTTTTACGTAGTAAATTTCTGAAAAAAAAATATATCAATAGATTTTCTAAAAGGTTTTTTGCTTCCCAACATGTTTATGAGAAAGGTCAAAGGAGTCTATTGGGTTCCTTTTTCCATAAGCATTTTTTTTTCTCAAAAAGTACTTTTATCTGCTGTAACCAAACACTACAAGATAGAATCAATAGCACATTTCTTTAATTTGAGACTGCTTTTTGCAAGCATTTTCAATTGGACCATTAGTATGCTCTATCTTTTGTTTGGTTCCCATGAAAATGAATGATAAGCATTATATATGTGATATGTCTTGTGTTCTTGAAAATCAGGTTGATAAAATAGGATGTCATGTGTTCTATAGGCTAATTATTTTTGTAGGTTGAGTAAACATTTTACTGATTTGTTGATGTGGGACTATCAGTTTAAGATATTGTTCACACACTTTTGATGCTTTTTGTGTTCTTGTATTTGATTAAACCAACAAATCATAAGGTAAATACTATTTGTTTCTTTAGTAATTTCACCAAGCTAGATAGTTGGAACTGGACTTATTTTAAAGAGTTGAAATTGACATGGATTGGTGTTTCGTTCTTCTGTTTCCTCCCTTCTTTCGGTCAGTGGCACGGTTTGATTTTTCATGGGGTGATGCTTCATATCACCAAGAGACTCTAGAGAATTTAAAGATAGCTATCAGGAGTACCAAGAAGCTGTGCGCGGTAAGCTTGTTGTTCTCAAGTTGAAGACATTTGATTTGCCTCATGCAAATTAATGTGTGTTTCATCTTTATTCTAACATGTTTGGAGTTCTCTTTTTATGAATTAGTTATTCAGTTCCTGTTTTCTAGCCAAGTTTTGATGCATCATCAAGGCTGTATTTTCTTTTATATCCATTGTCCAGGTTATGTTAGACACGATGGGTCCGGAGTTGCTAGTTGTTAATAAGAGTGAGCAACCCATTTCCCTCCAGGCAGACACTTCAGTTGTCCTTACACCAGATCAAGACAAAGAAGCCACTTCAAATTTACTGCCGATAAATTTTAGTGGACTATCAAAGGTCTTTACATATTTTCTTTTTGGAATTATGAAATATTTTCATTTTTATAGTATTTTGGGTCACTTTTGTAGTATATTGTTCTATAAGTGCTTTTATGTTGGAGCCACACACTGCTAGCCATCAATTATTCATAGAGACCAACTGACTATCGGTATGAATTCTGCCTTGTTCATCTTTTTAAAAGACTATAAAGAGTCTTGAATAACTGTTTTGCACCTACCAAGAACAATTCTTGGTTAAAATTGTCCTCTCTGGGGTCTGAGTTTTCTTCTACAGCATTATAGCCCGTAGAGTTGACTTTTATGTAGTTCTTCAGCAGTTGGAGTTTACCTCCTTTCCATCTCACATTCTTATTCTGTAAGGATATGGAGTTATTTTGTCATTTGTGTATTTATTGGCGTTGTTTTGTGAACCTTGATTAGGAATGGGTTTAGTGTGCTGTCTTCTCATTGTTTTCTGAATTGCATCCTTTTTATACTCGGTATAAGGTTATCTTCATGGGAATTTGTCAGAAAATCTCAAATAGACTGAACCTAGTTTTACATAATGCCTTTATCAAATGAAGTTACCTTCCGAAATATAGCATTAGCATAATTTGGGAAAAATTGGAATCGTAATCATTAATTTTGATAAGTTTCACAGGAAAAAAAAAATATTTATTCTGTATCTGAGAAGTTTTGAACAGGAAAAAATATGGGTTTTCTGTCTCTTTCACTTCCAATGTTATTCATAGCGAGGTATTTGTTATTCATAGCAATGTTATTTATTAAATGAAGTTATCCTTCCGAAATATAGCATTAGCATAATTTGGGCAAAACTGGAATCGTAATCATTAATTTGGAGAAGTTTTTCAGGAAAAAAATGGTTATTCTGTCTCTGAGAAGCTTTGAACAGGAAAAAATATGGGTGGTTTTCTGTCTCTTTCACTTCCAGTGTTATTCATAGCAAGGTATTTGTTATAACTAAGATTAATTTAGGGTGAGATGTGAATGGGGTGCATGGTACCTAGAAAAAAAAAATTTGATGAGGATTTTTTACCTCTCTTATGGGTCAGGGGCTACAACCCCTCTATATAATTGTTTTCCCTTTATTAGTTCTCTTCTGTTCTCTTCTTATGCCCTTCAGCATCTGTCACAGTCAACATGAAGAATGTTATAGGTGCTTTAGTTATTTATATCCATTTTATCACGCGATTCCACTGCAGCTAGGTTCTGCTGCTGCCATAACAAAATTGCTTAATTTGATCTTTGCAGGCAGTGAAGAAGGGAGACACCATATTTATTGGTCAATACCTTTTTACAGGAAAGGATTCTACTTCGGTAATGTTGGAGGTAAGGCAACGTGAGACATAAGTTCATTTATTAGATCAATGGTACTGCAGTTAGTCTCAGCTGACAGGGCACAACATTTAGCTTCATTTAGGCATGTAAGCTCACCTGTCTTCCAAGTCGGACATATTTGTGTTTATTCTTCCTTACAGCAAGAAAATAGTTTATTGGTTTTTTAGTTGTGGAGTTGCCTGCCTAATTTATACAAGGAAGCCAGCTAATGAAAGCATGAATTAGCTGATCATCAACTT
>SKCR01040008.1:0-76454 GCA_019454045.1 Zanthoxylum bungeanum
TAAGTTTCTCAAATACTTGAAAGAGTATAGTATTCTTTCAATAAGGACTCCTCCCGGAAAACGTCAATTTGACGGTGTGTCTGAACGGAGAAATCGAATTTTGTTGGACATGAAAAGGTTAATCATGAGTCGCTCTGAGCTACCATTTCCTTCATAGGATACACATTAAACAGTGCAAAACTTATTTTGAATAAGGTTCCATGAAAATCTGTTTGACAGAATTCATATTAGATATGAACAGGAAAGAAACAGGGTTTTCTCATTCCTGTAGATTTTGGGAATGCTGGGCATATGTTTGGATGATACCAAACTAGCACCCAAATCGGATAAGTGCCTAACATGTGGGTTATCCTAGGGAAACCAAAGTATAGTACTTATACAACACACAAGAGAACAATGTAATTATTGTTTACCATGCGGTTTTCCTAAGAGGAATACCTATATGCAGTGGTAAGTGGGAGGAAAGTAAAACTCGATGAAAATCAGAGTAATACTATTCCAGGCACCGATTCCTTAATGGAACACAAATAGTTCATCAAGGATGAAACTATACCAATAATCTTCGAATACACAAGAACCGCGCAAGTCGGAGAGAGTCAGAAGACAACCTGGGAGGTATAGGTTTCTGATCTCACCTCATAAAGATGTCAATCTTATTGAGGAATACGAACTGACTACGTATGAGGAAGTGATACAAGGTATCGACTCCCTATTATGGCAAAGTGCCATGAAGTCCGAAATGGATTCCATGTATACCAACCAAGTTTGGACACTGGTTGTTGTACCGGAAGGCATTGTGCCTATAGGTACTATATAAGTCTTCAAGGAAGATATACATAGAAGGCAACATACTAATGTACTAAGCTAGGCTTGTAGCGAAAATGTATCGTTATCAACATTGTGTCGATTACGACGAAACCTTTTAACCGTTGCCATGGTTAAATCCATTTGGATAATGCTTGTCGAAGCTGCATGTTTCATTTATGAAATATGGCAGCTGAATGTCAAAATCACTTTCCTTAAACGGAAACCTTTTGGAGGATGTTTATAACATCCTGACGGTTTTGTCGTACCAAAACGAGCAAACAAGGTTTGCAAGTTAATTTGATCCATGAATGGATTGAAGCAAGCATTGCGTTCTTGGAATTATCGTTTTGATGTAATCATAATGGTATATGATTTAATTCAAACGAAAATGATTCTGTGTATATAAGGAGGTTAGTGGGAGCGCACTGACAGTGAATGTCCTAAGTAATGATGATATATCATTTCTTGGAAATGATATTCCCATAATAAATCGGTGAAAGCTTGGCTTTCATGAAAATTCTCCTTAGAATTCTTGGGAGAAACAACTTTTATTCTAGTAAGGATCTATCTACTGGGATAGATCTAAAAGTTGTTGATACTCTCTGAGAACTCGTACATTGAAATAAATGTACGCGACCTGGTGTCTCATATGCTTTGAGCATATGGAGTCACAATCAGGCCAATCCAAGTGATAGTCACTGGATTGATGTTAAGAACATCCTTTATTATCTTAGATGAACTAAGGATGCTTTCTTAAGTTATGGAGAAGGAGAACTTGAAGTGACTAGGTTCACCGTTGCAAGTTTCCAAATCGATAAAACGACTATAAGTCGTAAGAACGGTACTATAAAGTTTGAATAACGGAACAGTGAGCTGGAAATCTTCCAAGCAAGATACTGTTACCGAATAAACAACAAAATTGGAATATTGCTGCAGCTGAGGCAGCAATAGAAGCCTTTTGGATCGATAATAATCCTAATCAGATTAGGAGTAGTTCTGTTAGCAGCTGAGCTAGGCTACAACACAGGCTAAAGAATTAATGGTCTCATCAACGATCCAGATATATACTTCAATATTCATCTAATTCGTTCGGATCATATATCATGGCGATGTGATGATCGAATAAATCGCATCAGATGATAACACCGCAAATCCGCTGACGAAAGCATTTTCTCAGCAGAAGTTTGAGCGAACCGTACATAGTTCGAGTGTAGGACACTTGAGTGATTGGCTATAGGCCAAGTGATAGATTGTTGGACAATTATGACCCATATCATCATTATTTGTACAGATCATGGTGTTGTTGTACAAATTAACTATGTGACAAATGGAATTGCTCTTTTATCATTTGTAATTAGATTACCAAGATGTATAAATGATGAAAGGTCCATATGTTTAGTTCCGGATTGAGATGATATGAGACAGTACCAATCCACGAAGGTTTAATCATTAAATATCCCTAGTCGGAGTATTATCGAGATTGGACATCGATAATGCGTAAAAGACTAGTATTACTTTGTCCGCGTTGTGGGACATAACGTCATAGTTCTCATATATTTGGGTATGAATACTCATGCAAGTGTAATATGAGGTTGTGTTTACTGATGGTACGGAAACAGCTTCGCTCTGGATAGACCCCTCGGAATTCCATTGGTAGTATGACTATGTGTATATGGAAGTCCGAATCAGGGTAGGTGTATTTGGTCTTAACCTGAGACTTGCACCGCTAATACTTGCGACAATCAATATACTTTGGTTTTGGTCGTCCAGGGCTTTAACAGGTTCTGTGTACGCCTCTTCTGGGTATATTGAGAATCGTAGTGTATTGGGTGTGATGTCAAGACGGAAATATCACTCCAGTCATAGTGGAGATGATGATCACATAGGATACAGAACTGATGCTCTTATATGCTGCAGCTATCTGGATATTATGACTAGGTATGTTTATCTGATTATAGAGACTAGTTACCAGAGATCCGATATGTGCTTCGTACGGGGCAGACACATTTCCAGCCCCAGGCCTTCCACGTGACATCCGATGCTGGATCGAAATACGCAATACTACATATACTAGGCCTGATATAGATCACATATTCCTATAAGAATATTTCTGGAGAATTGGGTAGGCACGATGCTTTGCTAGAAGCCAACCATGTCTTGTAAATCGGTAAAAATATAGTACTAGGTACGTACGTGTTCGGATAGTCCGACGACTAGATTTACTGCCAACATATCCGGGGATCTCATGGGTCGCTTCCCGAAGATTCACCGATGATGTATGACTCACACTTTATTAATCTGGGATTAATTAAATGAGAGAGAAAATTAATCTGGGATTAATTACAGAGATATTTTATATGTGATAAAATATTATTTAAAGAGAGAGAATGATTAATTTGGAATTATTCGATAAAATAATATATTTGATATATTATACGAAATTGGATTTCGACGCGGAATTAAAATTAGATTTTAATTCGGGCAAACGAGTTAATTTAGAATTAATTCGCTAGCGACGAGAATAGTAATTTTGCTAGGCAAAATTATTTAATTGAATTTGATTTAATTACGTCGCAACTGAAAATTCGTTAATTCGGAATTAGCGAACCCGAGCCCGGGAGTGTTTGCGGGCCCACTCGCATTTCGAATTCAAGTGCGGCCACAAGTCACATCACGTGTCACATCACTCGTCATTCAAGTGATGGATGTCTTGTCACTTTGAGTGATTGGCAACCAGTCACTATTCATGAGTGATGTGAGTTGTTGGAAGGCATTAATTGCCAAATTTTGGCTCCAAATTTTGCTGACTTTTGGAAAGGTATTTACAAGTTTTTGGATAAGGATTTTGTATTAGATTTTAGAAATCTAATTTTACACAATACCAACACAACTCTCCCTCTCTCTTCTCTCATAAGTTTCGGCCAAGGGCCAAACTTCTTCCTCTCTCATTTTTCTTCACAAAAACCGTGAACAAGAAGAAGTGAATGGAAGATTTGTAGCAAATCTTACCAATGCTAGCACATGAAGAGTCATCCAAGGTGATAAGGAAACATACCCTTGAGCATGGAATCACCATTTGCAAAGCTTGGAGCTTGGAGCACACATGGAGGGATGACCAAAAATCACAAGGAGCACAAAACAGCCCATTGCCGAGAGCTTCCAAGGAGGAGCCAAAAGTTTTGTGTTCGACGCATCGCAAATCCGTCATTGTAAGTATGATTCCGCTATGCTTATTTGTAGTATTCACACATGATTTCTTGTTTGAATGATTCTTGGGACTAACCTAGTAACCTAACACGACCTTGATCCTGGATCGTCCATGTGGTGACATGAGAATGAAGGCACCTTATATGATGTGATCATATAGGACTGGACCCAGTTAGAAATGAATTTATTATAATATCCGTTAAAATAAAGAAATTCATTTCAATATACTAGATGGTCATATATGGATTAATCTGAATCCTGAGTGTACTGCAAACTCCTGCATGACAGACTATGTCATTTGATTTACAAAGGTGATGTTGGTGTAGCAATCCCGACCAATAGCTACGTATTTTGGGGACATAATTTGGGGTGTAGTAATGGACGTTTTACATAGATATGGAGTTCACTCCTTGCAAGAAGTAGATGGGTATCTTCCTTAAGGGTTGATTTGGTACTTGAACGATTACATCGCTCAAGTCTTTCTATTACGAATAGAAATGTTAATATTCATAATGGTTATGAATAAATCGTTCATTAGAGAATCAATGGTACTTAAGGTAAAAATAATTAAAGGGGTATAACAAATATTATGACATGGCTCTAATTATGAGATACTCGTGAAGAGCCAACCCGGATGTAATGACTGTATCGATGGACACCGATGAAGTTCGGCTTATATTATTTATCTACGGCAATAAGAGTGCAGCTTCGGGTTTTTAGTGGAATAACCTGAAGTTAATAATTCAGAATATTTAATTAAAGAGTTTAATTAATATTTCGAGAAATTGAAGCATGTTGAACGAAAATACCACATCATTCGAGAGATTATTGACCGGCGTAAACACACACGTATAACGCAAGCGCACGTATCGTTCAAGTAGTATAAAAATATCGATCCCACGAGGACTTAATTCCTACTGTTGTTATTAATTGTTGAATCTATTTATTTACAAATATCTAATTAAATGGAGAAGAGAATGATTGTTTGATTGGTTGAATGTGGTTTTACAAAATAAATAAATAAAAAAACAAAAGAAAATACTAAGGAAAATAACAAAAGACACAAAGATCTAGGGTTGTGAATCATTCTAATATCATTTTAAAGATGAAGTGGTTATTTTATGTTTGTGTAATAAATCAGTTTACAACCTGGAACACTAAATTATGCAAAAGCCTCTGTCGATGGTCAGACGCAAATACCCAGTTTAACCCAATTGAACCATATGTCTATGTCAACCAAATTATCTGGATTCATTAAGTTTAAGTTCCAATTATGGCTACCCCCGCCCGACAGGTATATTCCTATCCTGTAAGGAAATCTATTAAAGGGTTATCTATCCTCAATGAAGATCGTGAGCTATTAAGTCTAAGGCTGAAACCTAAAATCCCTATGTCTAGTTCATTTTAGATTTACCACATCAATCTTATTGGTGATCAGACAACAAGAAGCATTAAGCTTAAGACTTAATAAGTAAACCTTTAAATTACCCAAACTATAAAATAACCCCTTATAAACCGGTGATATTAGAATTCATCACAACCCCAGATAACTAACACATAACTAGGGCTAGTAACAACTTAAAAGTAAAAGACATAAAGTAAAATACTGAAAAGTAAAAGACATAAAGTAAAACTGAAAAGTAAAATAAAATAAAATGCTAAGGTAAAAGGAATTACTTTTACTACTACTAATTTAGATATCTCCTATAAAATAATATATAAACTTGTGATTCTTCTCCAACCAGCCATATAGGCGGTAACCTGATTAAGTCAAATTAAGTCCAACCAGCCATAAAGGCGGAACTAAAATTAAATTACCAACCGACCAATCTGGCGGTATCCTTTATTAGTCAGGTTTAAACCAGATTAAAATGAATTACCAACCGACCAATCTGGCGGTATCATTTTTAAGTCAATATTTTAAATAGTGAATATATTATTTTTAAGGGAGATTAATCTAAATAGTAACAGTAAAAGAATTACCTTTCACCCTAGCTGGGGAAGTTACCTCCTCATGGTAAATAGTAAAAACTGTAAAAAGTAAAAATTAAATTACTATTATTACAAAACGTAATTAAAATTATTTACAAAACTAAAAACTAAAAATAAAAAAAACTAAAAACTAAAGAATCTAGAGAGAGAAACTCTCTCTTTAGAAAGAATTTAAGAGAGAGGAAGGTGCAATGAATTCTGAAATCTCGAGCTCAATTTATAGGCCTCGGTAGGATCCAGCGTCGCGACGCCAGGTCCACAGCGTCGCGACGCCAGATTTGTCGACGTGGCACGCTCTGGTTCGCTGGTTTGAAGATTCTGGATAAGCTGATAAGGTGACACGTGGCAGAGTGGTTGGGATTCAATTATTGTGACACATGGCGGCTTCTGATTGGTCACTGAGATTCTTATCCGCCACGTGTCAGATAAGGATAGGATATCCAATAATTGATGCTGACGTGGCGACGACGTGGCGACACGTGGGAAGAGACTGTCGGCACCATAGAATTGCGACACGTGTCACTTCCTGATTGGCTGATGATGATGTGGCACGACACGTGGCAATTTGACTCGTTGACTTGCTGACGTGGCTGATGACATGGCGGTGACGTGGCGACGACGTGGCGATGATGACTGTCGGCACCGTAGGATGCTGACACGTGGCACGGCGCATGTTAGCAGATCGGCTGTGATGGTGACACGTGGCACGGCGCATTTTAGCAAAGTCAAACTTTTCTCAGACTCTGATTTGTGGACCCGGCGCACATTAGCACTGTTCGGCGCATTTTAGACGTCGCGACGCTGAACCCTTGGCGTCGCGACGCGCTTAAGACCAAAATATCCCTGTTGACGCATTTTTGTCCGTTTTTGCCCCAAATTGCCTCCAATGCTTTCCAAACTTTATTTATCTACAAAATAACACAAAACATATCAAAACGTTCACAAAACTCAAGAAACTATACAAAATATTAGGTCAAATGAGTGGGAAATAGTTATATAAATACCACTCATCACACCCCCAAACCTAACATTTTGCTAGTCCTCGAGCAAAACATAAAATAAAATAACATGAAAATAAAATTAACTAAGCCACTTTCGTATGGATCACGATTGCATTTAGCGTATGCAACAAGCCTTTAAACCCCTAGGTGTCCCTAGTGGACGAGTTGTAGTCTCGTGAGGGTTTACAACAATGATACCCACAAACATTTTTACAAAAGTAAAAAGTTAGTTAAAACTAATGCACACAAAAGCAAAAAGAAAAGCGAAAAGAGAATAAAGATGTTAGTGACTAATCAAGTGAAACTTCTACTCCAAGTTACTAGTTGTTTTGTTTTATTCTAAATTACTGAATAAGTAAATTCTCCGATTATATTTACCATTCTCCATATACACAGCCAACAAAATATTAATCAACTCATTTTTGCCCACAACAGTCATAAGTGCAGTTGATAAGAGAGTAATATTTTTGTCCTAAAGTTCTATCAGATTTCACACCTTTTTTTATAGCAATGGAATAATTTTTCAGATTTTCTGATTTTTTCTTTGATTTTTCTCTATTTTTTATTTATATACAATATCTTCAATCTATGTAGCGAGTGTTGGGTCGGTGACTCCCAAACCAGTTGGCTTTAGGACACCAGGTGTTAAGACACCCCTACGGACTTAATTACTCAGACTTCAGATATATATATATTTTTTGCAGCATCTTTGATCCATGTAACGAGCTTTGGGCCAGTGACTCCCAAACCAGTTGGTTTTAGGGCACTAGGTGTTAAAACACCCTTACAGACTTAATAACTCGGATCTCAGACGTTTTTTTTTTTTTTTTTTTTTTTTTTTTTTACTCCACTGCTTTTTGAGATGTTTCCTCCAATTAAACTAGAGCACTGAATATTACAAACTTTTCAATTTTAGCTCATGTCTATATGTTACTATATATGTTGATAATATTTGCTAACTGAACATATGAAGATCCATTTTAGTCCGTTTTAAGGAGAATTCACAAATTAAATAATTTAAAAGGAAATAAACAAAAATTAACTTGTTTTGAAAATAGGCTTGAGATACGTCTCAAGAGTGGAAACTCCTTACTCGGCTATCTCTTACCAATTTCACATTTTAGTCAAATTAAAAACAAAAACGCAAAATATTTTTGTAATTTTTTGAAAATTTTTCAATTTTTTTGTATTTTTCGAAAAATTTTGGACTAAAAATAAAAACAACATACAAACTAAAACAAGGTACTAATCAACTAATTTCCTCCCCCAAACCTAAATGAGACATTGTCCCCAATGTCTTAAACAGTAAAAGGAGAGTTAAGAAGGTCGTACCTGGTTAGCTGAAAATCTACAGGAAATTAAAGGTTAAGATCCAGATTAATTCGACGCCTCTTACCACGATCGTCCTCAGACCAATTTATCTTTGAAAGGATGGGGTCAACTTGTGGTTCATAGGCTATGAGTTGGTCTATTAGATCCGGAGCAGTTCTGGCAGTGAAGAGGAGTTCTTTCAAAGGTTTTGACATGAACCCATTTCTCCGGGCATCATCAAGAAACACACAAAGAAAATCATAAAATCCATCAACGTTGAGCAGTCCAAGCGGTTTCTGGTGTATGTTTAGGTTCGCCCAAGATAATACTATAAATATTTCCTCCAATGTACCCAAGCCACCTGGCAAAGCGATAAAAGCATCAGCACGGTTAATCATTTCTACCAGTCGTTCAGACATACCTGGCACGATCAGTTCCTCTCCGTTTGATGATCCAATAAGATTTGCCTCTGCCAAGGGTTTTGGGATGATTCCCAAAACGTTACTGCCTCCTTCCTGTACAGCCTTTGAAACGATCCCCATAAGTCCGAGATTGCCTCCGCCATATATTAAGTGCATATTCCTTGCAGCTAAGACTCGACCCAATTCCTGTGCTGCTTCTACGTATTGTGGTTTAGTACCAATACTAGTACCGCAAAACACACAAATGTTTTCAACTCGTCTTCTTGAAGTGGCTTCCATTTTTTTTTTATGTATTTCTTTTTCAAATCAGGATGCCTTCAAAAGTGTAATGACGGGCTGAATTTATAGTACCTGAAAAAGGGTGAGTAATAATAGCACTAATATCTTCCAGAGGACGATTGTTAGCTAAACAACAAAAGAAATCGTGAAAGGTCAAAAAGCCTGGATCCTGTCTATGAAAATAAAGATAATTACAATAGAAAAGCGAATCAAAGCAATAATTAAGACAACGGAATTGTGTACGCAATACGCTACTCGTTTGTATATAAATCCATTAGGATGCGTTCAAGAATCCATTCATTATTCAGCCATCGCTAATGAATTAGCTTTCATTTTTGCCAAACACCATTCCTTCTGTCTAAAAATGCTCCGTTTGTGCTTTTCCCTACAAAAATAACACACAAAATTAAAAAGTTCACACAAAATATAAAAACAAATATTACAACAAATTGCATGGGTTGCCTCCCTGCTAGCGCTAAATTTTTCGTCTTTAGCCAGACGTGACTGAAATTCATCTGTTAAGGAGGTTTCAATGTCGTTTTAGATGTCCGATCAAAAACAATCCCGTGAGCGTTGCTTTTGAAGGGTCTCTTCCAACGGTAAGGTGGCAAAAAGAGTTTTGTCTCATTCAGTGCTCGTGCCACCTTTTTGCTCCTTGTTGTTCCAGTGGTTCCTGCAAAGAAAGAAAGAAAATCAGGAGGTCTTATATGGTGCTTGACTTGGAATGGAAGTTCCATTATGTCAAGCTTCTGGGTGATATCTTTGATTTGTACTCCCCAAAACAGCGATGTTTCTCCTGAATGCTCTGGATCTTTATTAAGGTCAGACATTTGCTCCTCCATTTGCTCTGCTTCTTGTTCCACCTTTTCTTCACAGATGTATTGTAAAATTTTTGTATTCAGCTCTTCATCTGTCATCTTTGAAATACATGCTCCATAAGTATCTGTCTGAGGATGTAAAGATGTTTTTGTCATTAGGTTTTCATCCTCTGATACGACTGGAATGGATGGTTCAGATAGATCTTCTTCAAACATCATGGTAAAACATGCTCCAAGATCTTCATTTTGAGGATTGAAAGTTTGATCCTCCGTTGTTGGTGCAGTTGGTACAAATAGATCAGCTTCATCCTCGTCAGAATCTGAATAATAAAAGTCAAATTTAGACTTTGCCGGTTCGGGCTCCTGAACTGATACCTCTGGTTGTTGATACTGCTCAGTCTCCTCCTCTGTTGAAGTGTCATTGTGAAATGATTGGTACTCGAAGGCTTCATCAGTGTCATCTGAAACTGGTTCTTGAGGTATGATGTTCTGGTTTTCTGTGAATTGTCTCATTTGATCTGTCATCATTTGAAGGATTTCTGATTGTCTCTGAATTTGTGCATCTAATTGAGCTTCCCTTTCTACGAGCCAATCTTTGAGCATGTGAATCTTTGATGGTTCTGATTGTTGATGGAAATCATAGGTAGATGGTGGATAAGATGAAAAATGTGGTTCTGTGAAATGTGATGGCTCGTCATACCATGAAGGATCTTGATAGCTCTGCCACCCTAAACGGTATATACATTGATCGCTCGGGTGGTTACCATCACATATCATACATCTCCTCATCTCGTTCTGTTGAGGAAATGTGGTATTGCTTGGTTCTGGCATCCAGTGATAATTGTTGGGCTGGACAACAGGCCTCAGAAAACTGGACTGTTGCTCCCAAATTTGGGGTGTATTTTCTAGTAAAGCTCGTGATCTCTCAATCTCCTAATAATGTTCCATTTTTTCAATCACCTGAAAATACAATAAAGAAATAAAAATTACAGATAAAGAAAATTAGATACATGTAAATTAGATAGCTTCAAAATTAATAAGTCAAGAAAAATAAGTCCCCGGCAACGGCGCCAAAAACTTGACCGGCGTAAACACACACGTATAACGCAAGCGCACGTATCGTTCAAGTAGTATAAAAATATCGATCCCACGAGGACTTAATTCCTACTGTTGTTATTAATTGTTGAATCTATTTATTTACAAATATCTAATTAAATGGAGAAGAGAATGATTGTTTGATTGGTTGAATGTGGTTTTACAAAATAAATAAATAAAAAAACAAAAGAAAATACTAAGGAAAATAACAAAAGACACAAAGATCTAGGGTTGTGAATCATTCTAATATCATTTTAAAGATGAAGTGGTTATTTTATGTTTGTGTAATAAATCAGTTTACAAACCTGGAACACTAAATTATGCAAAAGCCTCTGTCGATGGTCAGACGCAAATACCCAGTTTAACCCAATTGAACCATATGTCTATGTCAACCAAATTATCTGGATTCATTAAGTTTAAGTTCCAATTATGGCTACCCCCGCCCGACAGGTATATTCCTATCCTGTAAGGAAATCTATTAAAGGGTTATCTATCCTCAATGAAGATCGTGAGCTATTAAGTCTAAGGCTGAAACCTAAAATCCCTATGTCTAGTTCATTTTAGATTTACCACATCAATCTTATTGGTGATCAGACAACAAGAAGCATTAAGCTTAAGACTTAATAAGTAAACCTTTAAATTACCCAAACTATAAAATAATCCCTTATAAACCGGTGATATTAGAATTCATCACAACCCCAGATAACTAACACATAACTAGGGCTAGTAACAACTTAAAAGTAAAAGACATAAAGTAAAAATACTGAAAAGTAAAAGACATAAAGTAAAACTGAAAAGTAAAATAAAATAAAATGCTAAGGTAAAAGGAATTACTTTTACTACTACTAATTTAGATATCTCCTATAAAATAATATATAAACTTGTGATTCTTTCTCCAACCAGCCATATAGGCGGTAACCTGATTAAGTCAAATTAAGTCCAACCAGCCATAAAGGCGGAACTAAAATTAAATTACCAACCGACCAATCTGGCGGTATCCTTTATTAGTCAGGTTTAAACCAGATTAAAATGAATTACCAACCGACCAATCTGGCGGTATCCTTTTTAAGTCAATATTTTAAATAGTGAATATATTATTTTTAAGGGAGATTAATCTAAATAGTAACAGTAAAAGAATTACCTTTCACCCTAGCTGGGGAAGTTACCTCCTCATGGTAAATAGTAAAAACTGTAAAAAGTAAAAATTAAATTACTATTATTACAAAACGTAATTAAAATTATTTACAAAACTAAAAACTAAAAATAAAAAAAACTAAAAACTAAAGAATCTAGAGAGAGAAACTCTCTCTTTAGAAAGAATTAAGAGAGAGGAATGTGCAATGAATTCTGAAATCTCGAGCTCAATTTATAGGCCTCGGTAGGATCCAGCGTCGCGACGCCAGGTCCACAGCGTCGCGACGCCAGATTTGTCGACGTGGCACGCTCTGGTTCGCTGGTTTGAAGATTCTGGATAAGCTGATAAGGTGACACGTGGCAGAGTGGTTGGGATTCAATTATTGTGACACATGGCGGCTTCTGATTGGTCACTGAGATTCTTATCCGCCACGTGTCAGATAAGGATAGGATATCCAATAATTGATGCTGACGTGGCGACGACGTGGCGACACGTGGGAAAGAGACTGTCGGCACCATAGAATTGCGACACGTGTCACTTCCTGATTGGCTGATGATGATGTGGCACGACACGTGGCAATTTGACTCGTTGACTTGCTGACGTGGCTGATGACATGGCGGTGACGTGGCGACGACATGGCGATGATGACTGTCGGCACCGTAGGATGCTGACACGTGGCACGGCGCATGTTAGCAGATCGGCTGTGATGGTGACACGTGGCACGGCGCATTTTAGCAAAGTCAAACTTTTCTCAGACTCTGATTTGTGGACCCGGCGCACGTTAGCACTGTTCGGCGCATTTTAGACGTCGCGACGCTGAACGCTTGGCGTCGCGACGCGCTTAAGACCAAAATATCCCTGTTGACGCATTTTTGTCCGTTTTTGCCCCAAATTGCCTCCAATGCTTTCCAAACTTTATTTATCTATAAAATAACATAAAACATATCAAAACGTTCACAAAACTCAAGAAACTATACAAAATATTAGGTCAAATGAGTGAGAAATAGTTATATAAATACCACTCATCAATTATGTCGTGAGGAGACATTGTCTTTTGCAAGGTCCCGAATGAAGATAATATAGAAGACCTGCTTACGAAGACCATACCTCCGAAGTTATTTGATAAACATGTGGAGTCGATGGGTATTAGATACAATCGATATTGGCACTGGAGCAAGTGGGAGATTTTGTTAGGGTTGGTGCTCTAAGCGCCAATTTCTTATGTATTTCCCTGTAAATACTCTTATAATATTTTATTAGTGAATAAAATGAATAGTCTCTTTAATATTATTTCTTCATTATATGGTAAAGACGTAAATGACCTTAAAGTGATTGGTTATGATACAGTTGCAAAAATGTCGCAACTATTATTGAGTAGTATCATAACAATATCATTCTTTAACTGTTCCTGGTTAAGGTTTACAATTACTTGGTCAATAAGTAAACCCGCAGAGACAGGTACATGTCGTATATTGGAATATTGGATTGCAATGGTTTCTCAATGAATCATGAGTTTCGGGAGACTTGTATAGACATGTAGGTGTTTATATCGAATAAACACTGAACGACTCACCGAATATTCTTAATAGATGGTACACCAATGTCAATAAGAATCTTCTCAAGTTGAATGAGCATATTGATTCTTTGACTTGAGATACCACTGTAGATATATGAGTTATCCTCCACACTTCGATGGAAGTCACGTCACATATCTATTTAAATCAGACCTCCTCTTGTTCGTTGGGTGTGGACTGATACTCAGGATATCCTGTGCGTATCGAGATAAGATCCGTCATTTATGTGTACAAAGCATAAGTATTCAATATGGAATTAGTAATCTATCAAATCTATTGGCCCATGGTACACTGTAGAAGTGAGTTCTAAGTGTTATTCAGAGATTACTAATAGAAACGTCGACATGATTATATCTATAGAGATTTGATATTTATATCTATATCTATGAAATAATCCGGATACCTGTGATGGAGGGATTATACATATGCAATGACCTCGACCTGTATGGTTCAGAGAGTTTATCTCTGTTCGTCATAATTTACGGGTGGGTAGATTATGGACCCAAAATTATATTTTGTGACGGATATGTGTAGGCACTGCATTTTTGCATATAAGTCCCGATGAGTAGTCTCACACGGAGACACTACCTTTTAAGTCGCGGAAGTCGCAGGAAACGAATGTCGGAAGGGAAAAGACGGAAATCAATATTTTGTCGGATTTAACTCGCCTGTTTAGCTTCGGGCTCGCTTGTGGACCTTCGTTTTAAAACACATCCTAACCCAAGCCCATTAAATCATATCCAAGAAATAATTAAAACATGTCACAAATTAAAATTAAAACCAATTAAATTAAATTAAATTAAATTAAAATCTAATTAAATTAAATTCCTAATAAATCCATTCCTAATTAAAATAAATCACTCACCAAATTAAAATATTCCCCCACCAAAATTAAACAAATTTATTTCCCTAAATGATTTAATTAAATACATCTCATTTACATGATTTATTTCCTTAACTAAAAACTCTAGAAGCAACCCCGACGGACCGAAATAAACCCTTCACGTGAAATAATAAAAAAAAACTCACGGCAATAAACCCTAAACGTGGCACACACCAGTGGCGGAGCCACTTAGGGTCTAGTGGGGGCAGTTGCCCCCACTGGACCCACAAGTTTTTTTTTTTTTTTCAAAAAAAAAAAAAATATATATATATATATATATGTATATATATTAATATTATAAAATATAAATAATTAAACCACACTCATAAATATATTATTTTTTAATTTTTTGAATTGTATTTTTTAATATAATATATAGGCCCAAGCCCAAATTAATTAAAAAAATTCCAATACACTTTTGTATCAATCTTATTTCTTAAACATATCTAAAATAATTATATTTAATTTATATGTGTATAGATATTTGATTATTTTTCATATTAAATCCAATCATTTATGTGTTTTTCCATTTGCAAAAGAATAGGGATTCCATTACATTTAAATAAAAATAAAAATAAAAATAACTATGTTTATACTTAGGTTTGGTTATTGATTTTCTAATTTATTGATATATTTGTAGTGATTCTTTTACTAAATCACGTCGTGTATAGTTGTTATATATAAAATATTCATATATTAATATTAATATAATTATTTTGTATATTTATTTTTTATTTATAGTTGTTCAAAGCACAAATGTTGCATTTTAGTACTAGGCTTTTAATAATTTAATTAAAAAAGTGATTAAATATATAATAAATTAGCGGAATTTAGTATATAATATACCATATTAACTTAAAATACATAATTTTTTTTAAAAAAATCTTACTTAAATTTTTAGGATAAATTGGTATTTTTTAGAAATTATGGATAAAAATATAGTTCTGAAAATTTTGGGTTAATTTATAAGTTTAGAAACTAATGGCTATTTCATAATTTTCAAAAGTATAAGGATCATCTTGTAATTTCAAAAAATATGTATGAATTAATTATATATTATTTTGATTATAACATTTTTTTGCCCCCACTAACTAAAATTTCTGGATACGCCACTGGCACACACCAAACAGATAATAAAACCAAAGGGCTCAACTCATAGCTCTCGGATCCCACTAGCCGACATACAAAAAAACCCTAAAGCATACTCCTTTCTCTCTTAACGACTTCACAAAGCTGCCAAAACCAAAACACGTTAAAAAGAGATAAAAACCTTAATCTTCACGCCCACTAGCCTACTCCCCTCTCACTCACACACCACGACACTGAAGGCAAAAGAAACACTCAGCAGTCTTCCTCTCTCTAGACTACCCTCTCTCCATCGCCCTCAAGTCAACCATTATTTCAAACAGCAACCCATTCATGCCATATACAAAAATCGACGCATCTCTCTAACCTAATACAACACAAACAGCTCTCGGCAGTTTGAGGAGTGAACAATCACTCGGTATTAATGGAGTTGATGTGGTGGTCAAGGGGCTGAAAAATCACTCAGTTCACGTCCCCCTCTGATCTTAGCTGAACAGTCACTCAGCTATCCCCACGCATCAACACCTGCCCCTCACGAAACCAAATTGCTCACGCCTCACGCAAACAACACACCCTCACACTGCCACATAGCTTCCAATTCACATAACCTGCTCACGCCTCAGGTTTGCTTGCCCACACGTCCCTAAGCCTGCTTCACACGTTGCTCAGCATCCTGCACTTCACCCACTCACGCCTAACGCCCTTTGCCACGCACTAACCTGCCGCAAGCAACTAGCCTTCACGCCAGCCCTTTACTCACTCACGCCTAACGCCACATTCCCTCATCACACAGCCCCTTTAATTGCTGAGAAAACCATCCCCTAATCAGTCCATAAGATCACCGAAATTACCCCCAAACTACCCAGCTAATTGCAGCAAATCTGACCTTAAAACTGCACTAAAAACCTGCATAAAAACCCTCATCTGCCCCTTCAATCAGCGTATATAGCCCTAAAAAATCCCTTCAAATTGCCGTGAAAATTGTCCCCAAATCACCTAACTCATTGCCGCATAAACACCCAAAACCGCATAATACAGTCTCCATGCATGTTCCAAAACATCCACTGCACACGTATAACACAGCCGCGTAATACCCTCACAAAACAGCAGCCCCTAAGCCCTCAAAATGCCAAAAACAGTCCCCTTATACACCAAACCAGTCCCTTAAACAACCAAAAATAGTGGCCTAAAAATAGCAGCAAAACAGCAGACCGAACAACAAAACAGCAAGGAAAGACGTTGAGTTAGTGAACCAAAAGAGTTGCGGATCATTCACCCTTCCAACGGACGTGTAACGCCCTTTCTTGAGACGACAAAAGAGGTTAGACCTGAGGGCACCTTTTTACTTTTTTACCTTTTGTTTATTTTATTTATTTTAGAAATATTATCGCATGAGAGTCGTTTGAGGCATGATGTGATTGTTAGATGAGCGGAATATGTGTTCCCTTTTGTGGTATATAGGATGGAAACCCGGACGTAAATTCCGTAGCCGAATCCGAATGGACGGTAGTGCGGTTTGTACTCGGGATACAACACCACGTACCACTTAAGAGACACGTATTTCGTCTCATCCAAACTTGTGTTTGAGCATGTTGTAGTTCGTAGGTTATTTATTTATTATTAAAGCATGATTAGGTTGTTAGCATGTTATTTATCTTAAGCATGATTTAGTCGATAGAAAGTTATTTCTTTATGCATGATTAGGTTGTTTTCACATTAGGGATTTAATTTATATTTATGCTTAGATTCTTATTTATTTTCCGCATTAGATAATTGAGCATGCTTGTGTGATGATTGTATGCTATTGCGTGTTTGCCGCTATGACAACTTACTTCGAAGTATGCGAACTTAGATATAGGTTTCATTATTATTCTTATGCATGCGAACTTAGGTGTAGGCTACCTTTGAACATATATGTTGAGTAGATTCGGTTAGTTTATTGCACAAATCATATCATTGCAAGTGATATAAGTGAGGGACCATTCCGAACCCAACGGTTTGAGGTCTTCCCTTGCGAGGGGTGAGTGCGGCCTTAAACTATTTTCTCGGTTCATACCGGGTGGAGACTCCATTATTCTCCGGTTTAGTCCCCCGCGGATTACTCTGTACTCCCAACTAGGCCCTGAGCCCAGAACGACATGCGTCGCCCAATTTATGTGTCCTACAGTCTGGAGACTCCACTGGGGGATAGAGAATCGGCCCCGAAATCATGTCTTGTGATGTTTGTGATTTGTGTTTTAGTTAACCGTGTCTATAGTGGTCACACGCCATAACTCGTTGGCACGTACCTTAAGGTATAAAAAAGGTGCGTTTACTTGGTCGCTTGAACCCTTGAGTGGGGAGTCCTAGTTGTGGGCAATCCTTCATCAACGAGAGCCTTTGTCCGCACTCCCGTAAACCTACATGAAAACCTTAGTCGTAGAACTAATGGAAATTTTTTTTTATGTTGATGTTTTGGACCGTCGTCATTTGGATCCAGTTGGACCTTTTGTCAAAAGATGTGAACTTGTTGGGCCATTTAAACTGGGATGAGTTTGTGTCCTTTGACAGTTGGGCCAAAAGCTTCTAAAATGTCGATGGGCCATTTTATGTTTAGGCTTCGTATCATTTGAAGTCGTTTAGCCACGTTATAGCAAAAGTGTAAACCTGTTGGGCTTTTTCAACTGGGACAAGTTTATACCGCACAATAGTATGATTGAACTCTTTAAAATGATAATGGGCCGACTTGTATGTTCCATGCATCGCACGCATCTCATGCATCTCATGCATACCCGCATCATGTTAACCCTGTGTCTTAAAAGCCATCATAGATATCCGTTAGGTTGGGGGTAAAAGAAGGTTTGTCAATATGAGTTTAGCAAACATGGATATCGAGGAAAAGGAAATCGAGAAACAGAAAACCTCACGGAAAGGATAGAAAGACCATTGGGGGGCCTTAAAAAAAAGAGGAAAAAAAAAAGAAGAGAAAAAAAAAGTAAAAAAGAAGAGAAAATAAAAAATTGTTTGTTTTTAGTCCTTGATAGTTAGACATAAGTCCGATGATGAAATTGATTGCTTTAGAGTGAAACTTTAGAAATGATAAACCCTTGACATGCTTTTATCTGACGCTTTGAGTAATTGATCTATGTTAGACTCATTAGCACCTGATTATGGTTCTTAGCGGTGAAAACCTGAGTAGTTAGCAAAGTGACTAGTCGAAGAAATTGTAGGTCGGTGAATGACCGTTTGCTTAGATGTCTATCCTGACTTGCTTGTGTTATGATGTGTGGTATGGTTGAAAATAAAAGAAAAGTCTCTAAAGTAAAAAAATAGACCGCCTATAACCGATAAGCGTGAAGCTACCGATAAGCGAGTATTAGGACCACCATGAGGAGAAATGCTACCTTAAAGGGTAGGTGTGTCAAAGAATAAAAAAAAGAAAAAGAGAAAAGAAAAAAATGAAGTTCAAAATGAAAAGAAAAAATGAGAGACAAAGGAAAAGAAAGATAAAACCATACCACATTGAGTACGAAAAAGCAATTGCGGAATATACTTGAGATATCTAGGTTGGTTTGACCCACCGATCCCGGTTTTTGAAACGAAATCATTGAGTTGGCTTGCTTAAGGATCAAGCTATGAAAGAACCTTTGCACACACACACTTTGAGACTGGCATAGATAATTTATTCAAAAACTCAGATTTGAGTTGCATTGAGTGTTTTGAATGTTCTCTGGTTTCATTACTGGGCATTCCTTGAGGACGATAATATGTATTACTATTGGGACTATTTCATAGCATGTGATATAGTATGATGATATGGAAGGCCCCACCATGTGGTTCATCTTGATCAAGTGCAAACAGCGGAGAACATAAAGCTAAATCAAGACCGGGAGAGACCAGTCTACCACCTCGTGAATCCGGGACATAACAAGAAATTGAGCCATGAGACCAGAGAGAAGACTGTGCAATCACCTGGAGAACTGGCGAAAGACCTAACCCAACGGAATAGGAAATTCATTCATTCATGCATGCATACACGTAACATATTTTGCATTCTTTTTTGTGTTTGTTTTGTTTTGTATTCACAGGTTTCAAAGAAGAAAAGAGAAAGTGGAAAAGACAAGTCAACCAGAATCATCAACATATGAGTATTAGTTTTGGGGATGAGTCCCAAGATTGAGGCCCATATCAGTTTGAGGACAAGACCCACATCATCATCAATCTGGGGGGCGAGGCCCACATCAGTATCAGTTTGGGGGCAAGACCCACATCAGTATCAGTTTGGGGGCGAGGCCCACATCAGTATCAGTGTTGGGGCGAGGCCCACATCAGTATCAGTTGAGGGCAAGGCCCACGTCAATATCAGTTTTGGGGCGAGGCTCACATCAGTTGGAGGTCGAGGACCCACTACATCAGTAACAGTTTCGGGAACAAGGCCCGGGAAATAAAGCCTTCAATCAGTACAGTTCGGGAACAAAGCCCACAGTCAATACAGTCAAGGATTAAAGCCCACATTCAGCACAGTTCGAGAATAAAGCCCACATTCAGTACAATTCAGGAACAAAGCCCACAGTCAGCTCAGTTCGGGAATAAAGCCCACATTCAGTACAATTCAGGAACAAAGCCCACAGTCAGCTCAGATCGGGGATAAAGGCCAGTACAATTCAGGAACAAAGCCCACAGTCAGCTCAGATCGGGGATAAAGCCCACATTCAGCACAGTTCGGGAATACAGCCCAGGAGAATAAAGCTCTCTCTCAGCACAGTTCGGGAACAAAGCCTAGGGGAACAAAGCCCTACCTTGACACAGTTCGGGAACAAAGCCTAGGAGAATAAAGCCCTATCTCAACACAGTTCGGGAACAAAGCCTAGTGGAATAAAGCCCTATCTTGACACAGCTCGGGAACAAAGCCTAGGGGAATAAAGCCCACTTTCAAAGCAGTTCGGGAACAAGGCCTAGAGGAATAAAGCTCTAACTTAACACAATTCGGGAACAAGACCCAAGGGAATAAAGCTCTATCTTAACATAGCTCGGGAACAAAGCCTAGGGGAATAAAGCCCACTTTCAAAGCAGTTCGGGAACAAGGCCCAGGGGAATAAAGCTCTATCTTAACACAGTTTGGGAAAAAGGCCCAAGGGAATAAAGCTCTATCTTAACATAGCTCGGGAACAAAGCCTAGGGGAATAAAGCTCACTTTCAAAGCAGTTCGGGAACAAGGCCCAAGGGAATAAAGCTCTATCTTAACACAGTTCGGGAACAAGGCCGAGGGGAATAAAGTCCTATCTTAACACAGCTCGGGAATAAAGCCTAGGGGAATAAAGCCCACTTTCAAAGCAGTTCGGGAACAAGGCCCAGGGGAATAAAGCCATATCTCTACACAGTTCAGGAACAAAGCCTAGAGAAATAAAGCCCACTTTCAAAACAGCTCGGGAATAAAGCCCATGGGAATAAAGCTCTCTCTCAATGCAATTCGGGAACAAAGCCCAAAGGTCAAAGCATCTCAGGATAACAAGTAATTTAAGCAACAGCTGGCAAGCCAGGTAAGTAAAAAATGCATGCATAACTTTGATAGGATTGTCATTATCACACACTGCACAAGTCCCATCAAAGTGGGGGCGACTGTAGGCACTGCATTTTGGCATATAAGTCCCGATGAGGAGTCTCACACGGAGACACCACCCTTTAATTCGCGGAAGTCGCGGGAAACAGATGTCGGAAGGGAAAAGACGGAAATCAGTATTTTGTCGGATTTAACTCGCCTGTTTAACTTCGGGCTCGCTTGTGGACCTTCGTTTTAAAACACATCCTAACCCAAGCCCATTAAATCAATCCAAGAAATAATTAAAACATGTCACAAATTAAAATTAAAACCAATTAAATTAAAATTAAATTAAATTAAAATCTAATTAAATTAAATTCGTAATAAATCCATTCCTAATTAAAATAAATCACTCACCAAATTAAAATATTCCCCCACCAAAATTACACAAATTTATTTCCCTAAATGATTTAATTAAATACATCTCATTTACATGATTTATTTCCTTAACTAAAAACCCTAGAAGCAACCCCGACGGACCGAAATAAACCCTTCACGTGAAATAATAAAAAAAACACACGGCAATAAACCCTAAACGTGGCACACACCAAACGGATAAAAAAACCAAAGGGCTCAACTCACAGCTCTTGGATCCCACTAGCCGACATACAAAAAACCCTAACGCATACTCCTTTCTCTCTTAACGACATCACAAAGCTGCCAAAACCAAAACACGTTAAAAAGAGATAAAAACCCTAATCTTCACGCCCACTAGCCTACTCCCATCTCACTCACACACCACGACACTGAAGGCAAAAGAAACACTCAGCAGTCTTCCTCTCTCTAGACTACCCTCTCTCCATCGCCCTCAAGTCAACCATTATTTCAAACAACAACCCATTCATGCCATATACAAAAATCGACGCATCTCTCTAACCTAATACAACACAAACAGCTCTCGGCAGTTTGAGGAGTGAACAATCACTCGGCATTAATGGAGTTGATGTGGTGGGCAAGGGGCTGAACAATCACTCAGTTCACGTCCCCCTCTGATCTTAGCCGAACAGTCACTCAACTATCCCCACGCATCAACACCTGCCCCTCACGAAACCAAATTGCTCACGCCTCACGCAAACAGCACACCCTCACACTACCACATAGCTTCCAATTCACATAACCTGCTCACGCCTCAGGCTTGCTTGCCCACACGTCCCTAAGCCTGCTTCACACGTTGCTCAGCATCCTGCACTTCACCCACTCACGCCTAACGCCCTTTGCCACGCACTAACCTGCCGTAAGCAACTAGCCTTCACGCCAGCCCTTTACCCACTCACGCCTAACGCCACATTCCCTCATCACACAGCCCCTTTAATTGCCGAGAAAACCATCCCCTAATCAGTCCATAAGATCACCGAAATTACCCCCAAACTACCCAGCTAATTGCCGCAAATCTGACCCTAAAACTGCACTAAAAACCTGTATAAAAACCCTCATCAAAGCCATCATCTGCCCCTTCAATCAGCGTATATAGCCCTCAAAAATCCCTTCAAACTGCCGTGAAAATTGTCCCCAAATCACCTAACTCATTGCCGCATAAACACCCAAAACAGCCGCATAATACAGCCCTCCCTGCACGTTCCAAAACAGCCACTGCACACACACAACACAGCCGCGTAATACCCTCAAAAAATGCCAAAAAACAGTCCCCTTATACACCAAAATAGTCCCTTAAACAACCAAAAACAGTGGCCTAAAAACAGCAGCAAAACAGCAGATTGAACAACGAAATAGCGAGGAAAGACGTTGAGTTAATGAACCAAAAGAGTTGCGGATCATTCACCCTTCCAACGGACGTGTAACGCCCTTTCTTGAGACGACAAAAGAGGTTAGACCTGAGGGCACCTTTTTACTTTTTTATCTTTTGTTTATTTTATTTATTTTAGAAATATTATCGCATGAGAGTCTTTTGAGGCATTATGTGATTGTTGGATGAGCGGAATATATGTTCCCTTTTGTGGTATATAGGATGGAAACCCGAACGTAAATTCCGTAGCCGAATCTGAATGGACGATAGTGCGGTGTGTACTCGGGATACAACACCACGAACCACTTAAGAGACACGTATTTCGTCTCATCCAAACTTGTGTTTGAGCATGTTGTAGTTCGTAGGTTATTTATTTGTTATTAAAGCATGATTATGTTGTTAGCATGTTATTTATCTTAAGCATGATTTAGTCGATAGAAAGTTATTTCTTTATGCATGATTAGGTTGTTTTCACATTAGGGATTTAATTTATATTTATGCTTAGATTCTTATTTATTTTCCACATTAGATAATTGAGCATGCTTGTGTGATGATTGTATGCTATTGCGTGTTTGCCGCTATGACAACTTACTTCGAAGTATGCGAACTTAGATATAGGTTTCATTATTATTCTTATGCATGTGAACTTAGGTGTAGGCTACCTTTGAGCATATATGTTGAGTAGATTCGGTTAGTTTATTGCACAAATCATATCATTGCAAGTGACATAAGTAAGGGACCATTCCGAACCCAACAGTTTGAGGTCTTCCCTTGCGAGGGGTGAGTGCGACCTTAAACTATTTTCCCGGTTCATACCGGGTGGCGACTCCATTATTCTCCGGTTAGTCCCCCGCGGACTACTATGTACTCCCAACTAGGCCTTGAGCCCAGAACAGCATGCGTCGCCCAGTTTCTGTGTCCTACAATATGTTTGAACATATAGAGTCTCACTAATGAAATATACTTGTAGAGCACTAGGGCAACTTTTATGAATAATACTGATTATTTATAAGTTGTTTTGACGGTTAAACGATAATATATGCGATTGGGATCTTTCGGTCATTTGTTAAATGTCAAATTGTGATATTTGACATTTATAATTAATATATATATTTTGATTATATAATGTAAATATAATACATATATTTAAGATATTTATATTGAATTATTTGATTATTTAGATGTTAAATGATTAAATTAATTAAAAAATAATTATATAGTTACTTTATTAAAGTAAACAAATGGCCAATTTTTATTGGATTAAATGGCTTGATTTAATTGGAACATTTGTGGATTTCATTAAACGGTTTAATGTTTTATAACCACAAATTTATTAAATCATTTTCTATTTATTAATTGAAACAAAATTGAAATACTAGGCTATTATTTTTTTTCTCATTTTCGGCCATGTTGGGGAAAATATAAAAGATTTTGTTTATTGTTTGTTTCATATTATTCAAGTTACCAAAATATTTCTTGTTTGTTTCACATGTTGAGAATTTGTAAGTTTTTCTTACTTTCTTCAACATGAAAAATATTTCTATGACTCTAGGCTTCAATATGTGTATCTTTTTTTTAACCCAAACAGCTTCTTTTGCAGCTTCAGAAGCCGTAATATATTCTGCCTCTGTGGTGGAATCAGTTGTGGACCATTGTTTGGAACTTTTCCAACAAACTACACCTCCGTTAAGAGTAAACATGAACCCTGATGTACACTTTCTATCATCAGGATCCAATTGGAAATCTGAATCCGTATACCCATTAACATGCAGTTCATTTCCTCCATATATCATAAACTTATCCTTAGTACCTTTAAGATACTTTAGGTTATGTTTAATGACCATCCAATGGTCATTACCTGGATTGGACTGATATCTGCTTGTCACACTAATTGCGAAGCTTATATCAGACCTAGTACATAATATGACATATATGATGCTGCCCAAACATAAAGCATAAGGCTGATTAGATATTTTAATCTTCTCATCTTCTGTTTGTGGACACATATTCTTCGAAAGATGAAGGATATGTCTGAAAGTATATTTGCTGTCTTACAGTTACCAAAATTGTACCATTCTAAGATCTTATCTTTGTACATTGATTGGGATAACCCAATAAGCTTCATTTCTTTATCTCTATAGAGTTTTATGACTAAGACATATGAAACTTCTCTCAGGTCCTTCATGGAGAAATTCTTACAGAGGTAAACTTTGACGCCCTGCATCATCCCGATATCATTCCCAATGATCAGGATGTCATCAACATAGAGAACTAAAAATACCACCATACTGTTGGACAGTTATGACCCATAGCGTCACTATTTGTATAGATCATGGTGTTGTTGTACAAATTAACTATGTGACAAGGAGATTGCGCTCTTATCATTTGTAATTAGATCACCTAGATTTATAAATGATATGAGGTCCCTATGATTAGTTCCTGGATTGAGATGATATGAGACAATATCAGTCATCGAAGGATTAATCATTAAATATCCATAGTCGTAGTATTATCGAGACTGGACATCGATAATGCAGAATAAACTAGTATTGCACTTGTGCGCGTTGTGGGAGCACAACGGCATAGTTCTCATATATTTAACTATTGGATACTTATGCAAGTGTGATATGAGGTTGTGTTTATCGATGTTGCGGAAACAGCTTCGCTCTGGATAGACCCCTCGGAATTCCATTGGTCGTATGACTATGTGTCTATGGAAGTCCGATATCAGGGTAGGTGTATTTGGTCTTAACCTGAGACTTGCATCGCTAATAGTTGCGACAATCGGTATGCTTTTGTTTTGGTCATCCAGGGCTTTAATCGGTTCTGTGTACGCCTCTGCTGGGTATATTGAGAATCGTAATGTATTGGGTGTGATGTCAAGACGGAAGTATCACTCCAGTCATAGTGGAGATGATGTCACGTAGGATACGGTACTAGTGCTCTTAAGTACTGCAGTCATCGGGATATTATGACTAGGTCATGTATATCCGATAATAGAGATTAGTTACCAGACATCCGACATGTGCTTCGTACGGGGCAGACACAGTTCCAGCCCCAGCCTAGCACGTGACATTCGATACTGGATCGCCATACACGATACTACGTATACTACGCCTGACATAGATTATATATTCCAGTAAGAATATTTCTGGAGAATCGGGTAGGCACGATGCTTTGCTAGAAGCCAACCATGTCTTGTAAATCGGTAAACACGTGGTACGAGGTACGCACGTATTCGGATATTCCGATGACCGTATTTACTGCCAACATATCCAGGGATCTCTGGGTCGCTTCCCAAAGATTCACTGATGACAGTTGATTTAATTAGAATTAATCTGGGATTAATTAAGAGAGAGAATTAATATGGGATTAATTAAGAGGGAAAATTAATCTGGGATTAATTGAGGTATTATTTAATCTGGGATTAAATGTGTTCGGAAGAGAGAGAATGCGATTAATTTGGAATTAATCGGTAAAATAAATTTAATAGTTAAATTTGATTTTTCTATTTTATTGATTCGTATGGGCTAAAATTAATATATCGGATATATTAATATGAATTGGATTTCATTAAGAAATTAAAGTCGGACTTTAATACGAGCGAACGAATTAATTTGGAATTAATTCATAAACGACGTTCGTAATATATTTGTGAGGCATCGTTATTTAATTAAATTAGATTTAATTATTTAACGAAGAAAGTTTGTTTAATCGGATTAAACGGATCCGAGCCGCGGTAAATGTTCGTAGAGACATTTGAATTTTGAATTCAAATGGTGGGGCCCACTTCACACATGTCACACATGTGAAGTGGTGGTTGGAAAGTGGTTGACATTTATGCCAAAACCACTTACTTTCCAACTACTTGGTTTAGGTGAAACCAAGACTCCAACTACATGGTTTTGGTGAAAAGGGTAAATACCCTTTAACAAAACCCTAGCCCTCTCTCTCTTCACTTGTGTAATACAACACTTGAAACAAATGAAAACCCTAATACTAAGCAAAATGGGCGTGAACCTCTCCTTCCCTCTCTTTGATTTTGTGGCAAAATCAAGTTAGCTAGCACTTCAACAATCAACAAAGGTGATAGGGAAACCACTTCAAGAGTTGGAATCAACAATCAAAGCTTGGATTCAACAAAGGAAGGATCTTGGAGATCTTCAACTCAAAGCTTGGAATCAACAAAGGAACATCTTGGAGATCTTCTTCTCAAAATTTTAAAAGCTCAAATCCATTCAATGTAAGTAATTCCGCAACTTATTTTGAATTTATGAACATGTTTTCATGCTTATTAGATCCTTGGGATGTTATAGGAACTCTTACACATACTCCCACTGGCCTTCTTATACACAATATTCTTCAGAATTCTTGAAAAAACCAGACAATTTGATTATCTCATCGAATCCAAGATTCCAATTTCGTGAAACTTGTTTAAGTCCATCAATGGACTTCTTAAGCTTGCATACCATGCCCGAGTTTTCACTGGATACAAAACCCTCCGGCTGTTCCATATAGATTTCTTCGTCAAGAAATCCATTTGGAAAAGCCGTTTTGATATCCATCTGCCAAATCACGTAATCATGGTAAACAGTAATAGATAATAAAATCCTATTAGACTTTAGCATCGCTACTGGCGAAAAAGTTTCATCTTAGTCGACACCAGGTCGCTGTGTGTAACCTTTAGCTACCAGTCGGGCCTTAAAGGTTTCAACATTTTCGTCTGGCCCGCTCTTCCTCTTGTAAACCCATTTATAATCGATAGGAACAATTCCTTCAGGAAGCTGAATCAAGTCCCAAACTTGATTCAGATGCAGAGTCTAACTCTGATTTCATGGCCTTTTGCCACTTCACGGAGTCGATGTCTAACATAGGTTCTCTATAGGTATAAGGGTCAGTCTATTCAACTAAGGGAACATTAAGACTCATTTCTTGTATCGAATACAAGCGTTTAGGAGGTCTAGATACCCATTCAAACCTACGGAGTATGGGTAATGAAGGTTCTTCATCTACTTGAACTTCATGTTCCTCCGTCGGTTCATTAGTCTCAGGTTGTACTTCATCAAGTTCAACCAATCTATGATTACCTTCTTCAGTCAAAATTCTACCTCTAGAAATTTTTCAAAGCAAGCTACGAACACATTTCGATGCTCGGTGTCATAGAACATATATCCTTTCTTATTTGAAGATATCTAACAAACCTAAACTTTTGCCCTCGAGGCAAAAGCTTATTCTGCTGAGCCATCCTGACGTATGCAGGACAGCCACAAACCCTAAGATAATTAAGATTCGATTTCCTACCGGTCCATATCTCATACGGAGTCGTAGGAACAGCTTTAGAAGGAATCTTTTCAAAAGATTAGCGGTAATTAAAATAACATAACCCCATAAGTAATAGGGTAAATCTGTAAAAATCAACATAGGACCATATCCAATAATATCTGATTTCTCCTCTCGAACACTCCATTGTATTATGGAGTATCCGGAGGAGTATATTGAGCGAGATTCCTATTCTCCTTTAAATAATTAGTGAACTAACCACTCATATATTCACCACCTCGATCCGATCGAAGACATTTAATAGATTGACCAGTTTTTTTTTCTACTTCATTTTGGTATTCTTTGAACTTTTCAAAGGTTTTCGATTTATGTTTCATCAGATAAACATAACCGTACCGTGACACATCATCGGTAAAAGTAGTAAAGTATTAAAAACCACTGTGAGCAGTCTGACTCATGAGACCATATACATCAGAATGTACGAGTTCCAATATGTCAGTGGCTCGGTGTCCCACAATAGAAAATAGGGCTTTGGTCATTTTTACCCTGAATGCAAGATTTACAAGTTGGATAAGATTCAATGGTGAGATCATGAATCAAACCATCCCTAACCAACTAGGTTAGGCATTTCACACCTATATGACCTAACCTCATATACCAAAGTTCAGTATTATTAATTTGAGATAGTTTACGTTATTAATTCTTGTATTCAAGATATCTCGAGAGGTATGCAAAATGTAATGACCAAACTCATTTGGACAAACAAGATTCTTAATATTATTTCTATCACATATATACAAGGAACAGTTCTTAATATTTATATGATATCCATTTGTATCTAATATAAAAAGTGATATAATTTAGCTACGCATCCCGGTACAACATAGCAGTCATGCAATAAAAGTCTCCTACTAGGTAAGAGAATCTCGCATAATCCCACTGCAACCGCATCCAGAGAGTCACCACTCTCGAATCATAACTGTATCTCTCCAGGTTTCAGCCGTCTACTTTCCGTCAGCACCTGCAACGAATTACAAATGTGAACATGACAAACATAATCTAAAATCCAACTATATGTAACAACTTCACAAGCTAAGGAGATATCAATAACAGGAAAAATAAAAGTATATGATGTCGATGCTTTTTCCTTCATGATCTGGGCAAGGTAGTCAGGACTTTCCTCTTCTAGTATCTGATCTTACTGTAATGATGACACTTGTCTTCAGAAGCTCTTTTGGGCTTCGCTATCTTAGCATGTAGAGGAACATTGAAACCCTTCTTTTTCTTTCCCTTCGTCTTCTTCCCATTCGACTTGGAGTGGGAAAAAACAGAAAGTGAATTGGGTTTCAGAAGGAGAGTCGATACTCCATTCCTTAAATCCTCCTCCACTATGAGAAGCATCCTATGCAACTCATGGTAAGAATGGTGAATCCCATTCATGTTGAAGTACATCACAAACTAGCGATACGACGACATGAGCGAACTAAGAATGACACTCCGTCCCAGAGTATCATTTAGAGGGAAATCATTGTGCCTCAATTGCTCGATCAGATCGATCAAATGAAGCACATGTGAGCTCACAGCCTATCCCTCATCAAGTTTTGAATGGAACAGTTCCATTGCAACTCTATGAACCAAGACCTATTCTTGATTCATGAACGATTCATGGATTTGTGTAATCATACTATATGCATCGACATCTCAAATATTGCCTCTTTGAGTTCTGAAGCCAGTGAACTGAGTATGTATGATTTATCTCTTAAATCATCATCTTTCCATCTGCTGAAAGTCTCAAGTTCCTCTGGTGCCACATCCTCAGATACAGTAAGGGGCAAAAGACCCTCTAATACATATCCAATTTTTTCAGATCTGAGGACAATCCTCAAATCTATATCCCAATCTGCGAAGTTCTCAACGCCTTTGAGCTTATTCGTATCAAATATACGAGCAAATGGGTTGTTTGAAGAAGCCACCATCGCAAATCTATCAATAGATAGCGAAAAACGGTTAGCAGAAAAACAATTTCATATAATATCATAAAACATTAAGTAGATCATGGATTTTTGATTTAAAAAATGCCCCTCCCACTATTTCATGCAAAACTGTAATCCCCTAACAGAATACATAACATGCAATAATCAAATTAAATACAATAGTGAAAAGTGGAGCCCATAAATATATTTCAGCTCACAACTTTGGCACGTTCTCGCCTACGTATATTCATTAGGTAGACAACTCATTGTCAATCACTCACCAGTGACTCCTGGATTCCGGTCCTGATCATTTGTTGTTGTGACAGGTTTGGCACGTTCACAAGGAGGCGTATCAAGGTTAAACTTGTCAATGATAAATTCAAGATACTTGCGTAACCCTGACAGCTTTGGCACCTTCCGGATTCTGCTTTCGTTTGAATTTACCTAATATCACATATTTATCCGGTACAAATAAATTCCTACCGACTATATCCTCACAGCTTTGGCACGTTCTCGGATATAGTCGTAGAATATTTATCTATAAGTCGTATTGACAAGACGTACCAAGAAACATGCATCAAATACATATTAATTATAAACCTTATTTAAATAGGGATTTTCCGCAAAAGATGTTATTTAATTTATTTAATCAAATTAAATAAATACATGCATGCATAAAGTAAAGATTAGATTAAACATTAAAATTTAAGGGCTAATAATATCATGGGTTTAGAATCATACTCGCTCTGATACCATTTTGTAGGGTTTTTAGGGGGTATTACCGGATAACACAGAGGAACGCGAAATATCAAAATTTTCCAATTTCAAAATTTTTTCTTGGGTAATTAATTTATTTTAATTACTCAATACTCAAAAATTCAATCTTTACCCAAAATCCATAATTTTTCTTAATTACCGTGAGATACCAAAGGTTTGTATTTTGATCATTTTAGTCCTATTTTGTCAAATACAAATTTAAGTGATTTCAAATCACTACAAAAATGTTTTATTCATGTCATATACATCAAAATACAACTCAAAACAAAAATCTCATAATTTCATCAAATTGCCGAGAGCACCCTAAAGTTTCAACTTTGTGCATTTTGGTCCAAATTTATTAAAAACAAGTTTAGATGATTTCCAATCAATGTAAAATGATTTTTATATCTTATATACAACACATATGTTAAAAGCCACAATTTTGGTTTAGGTTAAGAACCCTAATTTCTCAAATTAATCAAATTAACAAAATTAACCAAATCCAACACTTTAATCTAATCTCTACAATACCAAACAAGTCTCACCACTTTGAAACAACTCAAGAAAAAATTTAGGTCATCAATGAGTGGCCTAACAACTCTAGAATGACAACAAGATCATCAAATGATCAAAAGAAAACTTATACACCATTTACATGCTTACTTCGAAAACATACATGCAAACATCTTCCATTTAAAATTCCAAAACACTTATTACAAAACCAAGAGAGTAGAAAAAACTTTCAAGCAACAAATGTTGTAGCTAAGAACAATATAAATATTTTTCCAGTTTAAGAAAAGTTGAAAAAACTTACTTTACTTGAAGTTTTCTTCAATTTCTTTATTAAAGCTTCATTTATTTCTCTCAACTCTCTTTTGTAATATTTGAAGGCTTAACCTAAAAATGTGAAGCAAATAAAGCCTTAAATACTTTAGGGCTTTGGCCGAATTTTGGAAAGAAAAAAAGAAAAGATATTTTCAATTTTTAAAAAAAATAAAGAAGTCTAATCCAATTTGATAATCTTTTCTTTAAATACAAAAGTCAAACATGTACATTTTAATCATTCCAAAAATAAATATCAATTAATATATTTTATATTTTAATTTCTTTATATATATATATATATATATATATATATATATATATTTACTTTAAATAATCCAAATACATATATTAATAATATATATGTCAAATATCATAATTTGATAATTAATTAATGTGTATTTAATAATATACTATATTAAATATAAATACACATTAATTAGAAAATGACCAAAAGATCTCTATGCATGTATCTTTCGTTTAACCATTAAACAATTTATAAATAATCAATATTATTCATAAAATGTTACCATAGTGCTATACGAGTATATTTCATTAGTGAGACTCTCTAGGTTCATGCATATCCTTCACGAAATCTAATGTCGTGTTCATAATTTAACCACCCGTAAATTATGACGATCACGAATAAACTCATTGAACCATACAGGTCAAGGTCATTCCATACGTATAATCCATCCATCACAAGTATCCAGATTATTCCAGAGATATAGATATAAACGTCAAATCTCTATAGATATAATCACATTGACGTTTCTATTAGCAATATCTTAATAACACTTATAACTCACTTCTACAGTGTACCACAGGCCAATTGATTTAACAGATTGCTAATTCCATATTGAATACCTATGATATGTACATAGAGTTGACAAATTCTATCTTGACACACACATGATATGTTGGTCTCTAAGGAACAAACCAAGGATCTAATAAGCATGAAAAACATGTGAATACGGAAAGAAGTATAACGGAAATAGACTCACAATGCTCGGTTGGATGTGTTGATTATAAAACTTTGCTTCCTTTGAAATGCTCCAAGCTTTCTTTGAATGATTTTGAGCTCCAAGCTTGAGTGATTTGAGATTCCAAACTCAATGGAAAGGTTTCCCTATCACCTTAGTATGAACTTTAAGTGCTAGCTTTGGAAGAAAAATTGCAACAAAAATCTTCCTTTTGCCTTAGGGGTTTCACGACATTGAGAGAGTTTTAGAGGGAGAGTTGGTTTGTTTTTTGTCTTGTGTTTTGTTTATAAAACAATTACAAAATCAAATACCAAAAAATTGTATATGGTTTATTCAAAACCAAAACAAAAGTGTTGAGAGCCAAAAATTCATTTAATGCTCTCAACCACCTCCATCACACAAAAGTGACTTAACTCACATCACTCAAAGTTGATGTGACTTCCATCACAAAAAGTTGACTAATGATGTGACTTGATGTGGGCCCCATTTGATTCAAAATCGGAGTGGGCCCTCAAATACATCATGGGCTCGGGTTCGTTAATTCTGAGTTAACGAATTTTCCGTTACGACGTAATTAAATCAAATTTAATTAAATAATTATGCCTAGCAAAATTAATATTAAAGTCGCTCGCGAATTAATTCTAAATTAATTCGTTCGCCCGAATTAAAATCCAATTTTAATTCCGTTATGAAATCTAATTTCATTTAATATATCGAATATATTAGTTTATCGATTAATTCCGAATTAATCGTTCTCTCTCTTCAAATAGAATTTTATCCCAGATAAAATCTTTCCGTAATTAATCTAGATTAATTTTCTCTCTCTTATAATTAATCCCAGATTAATTATGTTCGAGTCTTACGTCATCGGTGAATCTTCGGGAAGCGACCCATGAGATCCCTGGATATATTGGCAGTAAATCCGGTCGTCGGACTATCCGAATACGTGCGTACCTGGTACCACGTTCTTATTGATTTACGAGACATGGTTGGCTTCTAGCAAAGCACCGAGCCTACCCATTCTCCAGAAATATTCTTTGAGGAATAAATAATCTATGTCAGGCGTAGTATACGTAGTATTGCGTAATGCGATCCAGTATCTGATGCCACATGCAAGGCTTGAGGTTGGAATAATGTATGCCCCGTACGAAGCATATATCGGATCACAAGCAACTAGTCTCTATAATTGGATAATCATGACCTTGTCATATTATCCCGATAGTTGCAACATAATAGAGAACCAGTTCTTTATCCTTGCGTGATCATCATCTCCATGATGAACTGAGTGATACTTCTATCTTGACATCACACCCAATACAATACGATTCTCAATAAATCAGAAGAGGCGTACACAGAACCTGTTAAAGTCCCGGATGACGAAAACCAAAGCGTATTGATTGTCGCAAGTATTAGCGATGTAAGTCTCGGGTTAAAACTAAATACACCTACCCTGAATCGGATTCCCATAGACACATATTTACTACCAATGGGATTCCAAGGGGTCTATCCAGAGCGAAGCTGTTCCCGGTCCTACGGCTAACAGAACCTCATATCACACTTGCATTAGTATCCAATACGTAAATATATGAGAACTATGTCGTTAAGCTTCCATAACGCGCACAAGTGTAATACTAGCCTATTCCGCATTATCGATATGCAGTCTCGATAATACTACGACTAGGGATATTTAATGATTAAACCTTTGTGGATTGATATTGTTTCATATCTTATAATCCGGAACTAATCATAAAGACTTTTATAATTTATATATTCAAGTAATCTAATTACAAAATGATAAAATAGTAATTTGCATTGTCACACAGTTAATTTGTACAAAAACCACAATGTCTTTTATAAATAGTGATGCTATGGGTCATAATTGTCCAACAATCTCCCACTTGCCCTATAGATAGTCACTCAAGCATCTAACACTTGAACTATGTACATGTCGCTCAAACATTTGCTGAGGAATGCTTTCGTAAGCGGATCTGCAATGTTATCTTCTGATGCGACCTTCTCGATCTTCACATCGCCACGATGTATGATCTCACGAATCAGATGGAAACGTCGAAGAACATGCTTGGATTATTGATGAGACCGCGGTTCCTTAGCCTGCGCTATAGCCCCGTTATTGTCACAATACAATGGAACGGGCTCAGCTGCTAACGGAACTACTCCTAATCCAATTAAGAATTTACGGATCCAAACTGCCTCTTTTGCTGCTTCAGCTGCATCAATATACTCCGCTTCTGTTGTTGAATCGACAACAGTCTCTTGCTTGGAAGATTTTCAGCTTACTGCTCCGTTGTTCAAATAAAATATGTATCCGGATTGCGACTTACAGTCGTCTTTATCGGTTTGGAAACTTGCATCGGTAAAACCTGTTAACTCAAGTTCTCATCTCCATAAACTAAGAAAGAATCCTTAAGATACTTAAGGATATTCTTAACCGCCATCCAGTGACCATCACCTGGATCGGCCTGATAGCGACTACACATGCTCAAAGCATATGAGACATCAGGTCGCGTACATATCATGATCGATCTGACTGCCGAAACGAACGAGATCTGACTCATGTTGTCTCTCTCATCTTGAGTTTTAGGACACATGTCTTTAGATAGAGTGACGCTATGTGACACTGGCAACAGTCCCCTCTTAGACTGTTCCATGTGAATCTCTTCAACACTTTGTCAATGTACGTACTCTGGGAGAGTCCAAGCAGCTTTCTAGATCTATCCCGGTAGATCTTTATTCCTAGAATAAAGGCTGCTTCTCCAGATCTTTCATGGAGAATTTTAATGAAAACCAAGCTTTCACCGATTGTAGCATGCGAATGTCATTGCCAATAAGCAATACATCATTAACGTAAAGGACAATGAATAAGTGCGCTCCCACTAACCTTCTTATACACACAAGGATCATCTTCGTTTTGAACGAAATCATATTCTTTTATGATCTCATCAAAACATTGGTTCCAAGAACGCGATGCTTGCTTCAATCTATAAATGGATCGATTTAACTTGCAAACCTTGTTCGCAAGTTTTGGTATGACAAAACCGTCAGGCTGTTGCATATAAACATCCTCCAAAAGGTTTCCGTTAAGGAAAGCGATTTTGACATCCATCTGCCATATCTCGTAGTCGAAATATGCAGCAATAGCAAACATTATCTGAATGGATTTAATCATGGGAATAGGTGAAAAAGTTTCGTCGTAATCGACACCATGTCGTTGACGATACCCTTTCGCTACAAGCCTAGCTTTGTACGTTTGTATGTTGCCATCCATGTCGGTGTTCCTCTTGAAGACCCATTTGCAACCAATATGCTTTACGCCTTCTGGTGCATCAACCAGTGTCCAAACTTGGTTGGTGTACATGGAATCTATTTCGGATTTCATGGCATCTGGCCATAAACAGGAGTCGATACCTTGTATCGCTTCCTCATACGTTGCCGGCGCGTTATCCTCAATAAGATTAATATCTACATGAGGTGAGATCAGAAACCATACCTCTCAGGTTGTTTTCTGACTCTCTCCGACCTACGCGGTTCTTGTGTATTCGAAGATTGTGGTACATTCACATCCCTGATGAACTATTTGTGCTGTTAAGGATTCTGTGCCAGGAACATTATCACTCCGATTTTCATCGAGTTCTACTTTCCTCCCACTAACCACTGCATTTAGGAATTCCTTCTCAAGGAAAACCGCATGTAGAGCAATAAATACTTTGTTCTCTTATGGGTTGTAGAAGTAATATCCTTGGTTTCCCTAGGATATCCTACAAAAAAGTACTTATCCGATTTGGGTTCAAGTTTGGTACCATCCAAACGTTTAACGTATGCCCATAATCCCCAAATCTTCAGGAATGAGAAACCCGGTTTATTTCCTGTCCATATCTCATACAGAGTCTGTTGAACAGACTTTGCGGAACCTTATTCAAAATAAGTATTGCACTGTTCAATGTATATCCCCAGAAGGAAATAGGTAGCTCCGTGCGACTCATCATCGACCTTACTATGTCTAACAAAGTTTGGTTTCTCCGTTCGGACACACCATTTAATTGTGGTGTTTCGGGAGGAGTCCACTGTGAAAGAATACCATATTCTTTCAAGTAATCAAGAAACTCATTTCTTAAGTAGTCTCCACCATGGTATGACCGTAATGTTTTAATACTTTTGCCGGTCTGTTTTTCTACTTCGTGTCGAAACTCTTTGAATTTCTCAAAGGTTTCCGACTTGTGTCTCATAAGATACACATAACCATAACGCTATGCATCATCCTTAAAGGTTACGAAGTATTCATATCCACCTCTAGCCTGGCTAGACATGGGCCCACAAACGTCACTATGAACGAGGGCTAACAGTTCGGTGGCACGTGCACCTTTACCACTAAAAGGTTTTTTAGGCATTTTGCCTAATAAACAAGATTCGCAGACGTCATATGAATTTGGATCAAATCCGTCCAAGTACCCACTCTTCGAAAGTGTGGATATTTGAGTCTTGTTAATGTGTCCCAGACGACAATGCCACATATAAGTTTCATCTTTGTTACTTAATTTAAGCCTTTTGTTTGTTACATTATATGTTTGAGATTGATTTATATTCAAAATATAAAGACCATTATTCACATCAGCACTGTATATCTCCATATCATTTTTATACATAAAACACCCAGTGTTTCTAAAAATAAAAGTATAGTCACATTGGGCCAATAAAGATACAGATATAATATTCGTAGTCAAACTAGGTACATAATAACAGTCTGAAAGATTAAGTACATGCCCCGATGGCAGTTCCAAAATATAAGTCCCAACGGCCAAAACGGCGAATCGAGTCCCATTTCCAACGCGGAGGTCTATCTCTCTTGAGGCATACATCTTGGGATTTGTCCTTAGCCTTCCTAGAAGCTTTTACGATTTGGCCTTGCCCTTCTTCTTCTTATTCTTCTTCTTTACACCTCCAGTTGCATTCGACCAAGCATTGGGAGACTGAGATGTTGAAGCGAAGTACGCCTCACACTTTTTGCCCTTCATAGCTCTTTTTCTACTTCACGCAACATTGCCATCAGCTCTCCAAGAGTATGGTCTTGGTTCATCAAATTGTAGTTCATGATGAACCCGCTCCAGCTGTTAGGAAGAGACTGCAAGATCAAATCTATAGAAGTATTAGCCTCAAAGGTTATGCCTAGCTTACCCAGCTGTTCAATGCCAGCAATCATCTGTGACACATGGTGCTCAACAGATGTACCCTCTGACATTCGAGATCGAAAGATCTTTTTCTGTAATTCATACCTTTGCGATCTAAGGTTAGATCGATGAAGGTCCTTCAATTTTGCCATCATAGTATAGAGATCCAATCCCTTGTTTTGGCGACGAAATTGAGGGGTCATCGCAGCGAGCATGACGGACTGAGCAGTTAAGTTGTCATCGCTATGAGTCTTCCAAAGCTCAAGCTCAAACAGCTGTTCATTTTCGGGCTTAGGCCCGAGAGGTCTCTCTATCGTATAGTGCAACCTCTCAGCCCCCAGGACAATCCTGAGGTTCATATCCCAATCAGGAAAGTTCACGCCATTAAAGATATTTTCGCCCTCTGATAATGTCTCTAACTCCGATATTTCCAGTCATCTTAATTGCAATAGTCAAACTATTCAATTAACGATATTTGGGTACATGTAGGCACTGCATTTTTGCATATAAGTCCCTATGATGAGTCTCATTTGGAGACACTACCTTTTAAGTCACGGAAATCGTGGGAAACAAATGTCGGAAGGGGAAATTC
The DNA here is from genome assembly GCA_019454045.1 of Zanthoxylum bungeanum. Classification (NCBI taxonomy): domain Eukaryota; kingdom Viridiplantae; phylum Streptophyta; class Magnoliopsida; order Sapindales; family Rutaceae; genus Zanthoxylum; species Zanthoxylum bungeanum. The sequence continues at coordinate 38,525 of SKCR01040008.1, forward strand.
AGAATAAGTATGTCATCGGATTCAATTCACATGTTCACTATTTTCGTTCATGCTGCGTTCGTGAACATGTTCGAACGTCAAGCAGATTGCGGGCGTTCGTTGTGTAGTGTTCGAATCGGCGTTCAAACGGTGTCGGTACTTCTGGTTTTTTGCTAGCCTCACGCCCAAGCTCATTAGCCCACCAAAACCCACCCAAAAATAATTAAAACATTTAAAACATGTCACAAATTAAAATAATATCCTTCCTAAATTAAATAAATCACATCCCAATCTAAATAATTCACATACCTAATCAAAACAAATCAAATATATGATCTTCTAATCTAGCCAAGACATGTCCCCAATCAAATATTAGACTTTCCTTGTAAGACACTAATTGTTTCCTTCCTATTCAAACCTTAGAAACCCTAGCCTTTTCCTATAAAAAGAAGCCTAAACCAACCTTTCACACCCTAGCACATACATACAAATCACAGAAAATTCTGCAAAGCATTAACACCCAAAAAATCTCATAGCTCACTCTAAAAAACACATCCCCTTTTACATCACCGAAACAGTCCCCAAACTGCACCATAACACCACCAAAAATCACCCCTAAAACTGCACTATAACCACCAAAAAACACACTCAAACAGCAGCCCAAAAAGACGCCAAAACAGTCCCTTAATACAGTGAAAATAGTGATCGGAAAATACAACAAAAACAGCAGTAAAACAGCAGCAAAACAGAGGAAACGACAGCTCAAAACACCGAAGCAGTGAACGAGAGTAGTGGACCAGTGAACCGGAGGATTGCGGAGTACCAACCCTTCCGACGGCTGTGTAACGCACTTTCGAGAAACGACCTAAGAGGTTAGACCTGAGGGCACTTATATTATTCATTTTTATTCATATCTTAATTATTTTATTTATTTTCTTCACATGAGAGTCGCTTGTGGATGTGTGTTGTAACCATTGAATGAATGGGAAATGTGTCGTCTCTGCGGTATATAGGATGGAAACCCAGGCGTAAATTTCGTAGCCGAATCCGAATGGACGGTAGTGTGGTCTGTACTTGGGATACAACTCCACGTACCACTTGAGCAAACAGCACATATCTCGATATATTTTATCTTGTTTGTTTATTATCCGCGTTATATATTCCGCCATTTAATTTCCGTACGATTATTTATTTGTATTGATGATATAGTGCGCATGGGCTTAGTATGTTGGTCTAAAGGTTTTCTATTGAGGAAAGAAAATGCCAAAAGGCTACCTTTACGCCAATACTTTGCCACGCCGGTCAAAGTATGTTTGGTTGGATGTGAGATATGTTCAACCGAGCATACGAAGTCATATATTGTTGTCTTTACTTTCTATGCATTGTGATGTGATGCGCATGGGCTAACTAGGGTGGATTAAAGGTCCTCTATTTGAGGGAAAATGCCTGAAGGCTACCTTACCACGATGTTTTGCCGCGCCTTTTGTTATGTCATTGACTTTATGCATATCATTGTTCTATTTATGCATGTATTGCATTCTAATGCACATGGGCTTAGTATGTTGGTCTAAAGGTTTTCCATTTGAGGGAAGAAAATGCCAAAAGGCTACCTTTACGCCAATACTTTGCTGCGCCGGACAAAGTATGTTTGGTTGGATGTGAGATATGTTCAACCGAGCATACGAAGTCCTATATTGTTGTCTTTACTTTCTATTCATTGTGATGTGATGCGCATGGGCTAACTAGGGTGGATTAAAGGTCCTCTATTCGAGGAAAATGCCCGAAAGCTACTTTACCACGATGTTTTGCCGCGCCTTTTGTTATGTCATTGACTTTATGCATATCATTGTTCTATTTAAGCATGTATTGCATTCTAATGCATATGGGCTAACTAGGGTGGATTAAAGGTCCTCTATTCGAGGGAAAATGCCTGAAGGTTACCTTTACCATGATGTTTTGCCGCGCCGGATGAGGTATGCTCTATTGAATGTGAATGAGTTCAATCGGGCACACGGGGTCCTACATTGTGCATATGTGTATGTGTTTGCATCGACTATCATGCATCAGGTCTTGTCCCGTTCGAACGCGTTCTCGAACGGTATACGAGCACAAACCTTCTGTTTCCCGTTCGAACACATTTACAAACGCCACTCGAACTCGCATGTATTTTTGTTTCATCAGGTCTTATCCCGTTCGAACGCGTTATCAAACGCTATATGAACACGAACCTTTTGTTTACCGTTCGAACTCGTTTACGAATGCTACTCGAACGCACATGTGTTTTGTTTCATCAGGTTTTGTCCCGTTCGAACGCATTATCAAACGCTATACAAACGCGAACCCTCTGTTTACCGTTCGAACGAGTTTTCAAACGCTACACGAACGCACATACTCTAAACTGATTCTTTTTCATCTCAGTCATGCATAATTATTTCTTGGGTGATTTATTTTGTATCATGTAATTAATCATACTATTCCATCGTTGACACTCTCACCGTTACCATCTATTCATATTTGCATTTATCTAATTGATGTGTTCGTGAGATTGTGTTCAAGCATGATTAGGTCATTAGTATGGTACTTGGTTTTTAAAGCATGATTTAGCCATTAGTACGTTTTTTCCCCATACATGATTTGGTTATCTTCTTTCGCAATAGGTATTCGATTTACGCTTATGTTTAGGTTGTTATTTATTTTTCATGCTTGATGATTCAAATATTTATGAGATTATTGGGTGATATCGTATGTTTTCCATTAGGACGACTCATGTTATACATGCGAATTTAGGAGTAGATTATCCTTGGAAATAAATTTTGCTTAGGCTTGGTTAAATTATTGCACAAATCATTTCATTACAAGTGGCATAAGTAATGGACCATTCCGAACCCAACGGTTTGAGGTCTTCCCTTGCGAGGGGTGAGTGCGGCCTTAAATCATTTCCGGTTCACACCGGGTGGTGACTCCATTATTCTCGGTTTAGTCCCATGTGGGCTACTCCGTACTCCCAACTGGGCCGCGAGCCCGGAACAGCATGCGTCGCCCAGTTTCTATGTCCCACAGTCTGGCGACTCCACTCGGGATAGAGAATTGGCCCCGAAATAATGTCTTGTAATGTTTGGATTTGTGCTTTAATTAACCGTGTCTACTATGGGTTAAAAAATGGGTTTAATAAAAGGCACTTTTAAGGCTGGGTAATGGTTTGGTGTCTTCCTTCATTCACTACCTTTCTATAAGGAAAAGCTGTGAAGGCACCTAGATAATCATTTACTTGTAGCCTATTGTGATGGACTAATTTGGAGGACTCGTTGTTTATACCTGTCACCAAGCGATAAGAGTCTAAGAGGCTTGGGTTTTTAAGAGAGTTCACTCTGCCCTCCCTATGGGGAATCTACAACGGGAAATCCATTTGACAGTCAGTCACACACCATAACTCGTTGGCACGTACAGTAAGGTATAAAAAAGGTGCGCTCACTTGGTCGCTCGAACCCTGAGTGGAGAGACCTAGTTGTGGGCAATCCTTCGCCATCGAGTCGTCTTTTTCTACACTCCCGTAAACCCACACGTAGACCAGAGTTGTATGGCCTATAGCAATTATTTCCTTGTGCTTGTGGACCATCCTCATTTGGATGCAGTTGGACTTCTTGTCAGAAATATGAACTTGTGGGGCCATTTAAACTGGGACGAATTCGTATCCTATGACAATTGGGCCAAAAGCTTCTGAATTTTGATGGGCCACTCTGTAGAAATTATTTCTATATGCTTGTGTTGGGAACATTGTCGTTTGGATCCATTCGAACCTTTTGTCAGGAGGTATGGGCTTGTTGGGCCATTTAAACTGGGACAAGAACGTATCTTATGATGATTGGGCCAAAAGCTTCTAAAACGCCAATGGGCCATTATATGTTTGTGTTTAGGAAATTATCATTTGGATACGGTTGGACTTCTTGCCATGAGATGTGAACTTGTTGGGCCATTTAAACTGGGACGAGTTCACTCCTATGACAGTTAGCCCAAAAGATTCTAAAATGATGATGGGCCGATTTTTGTGAAAATTTTAATGAGTTGATATATTCCTTGTATCGCATGCATCTCATTCGTCTCATGCATACATATATCATGTTAACACCCTATATGTCTATAAAAGACATCATAGATTCCCGTTGGGTTAGGGAAGAGGGAAGACTCACTAAAAGACCGGTAACAGATATGAGTACATCCGATAACGAGGTATCCCGGATAGATCAGTTGGAAAACGGTCTCGCCAAAATTACTGAACAGTTGCAAGCCTTGACTACTGCTGTGGCTGTTATGGCTGTACCCCGTGCTAGGGGAAGTTCTGAGAATATGAGGCGCGAGGAGCCTCCGAATGGGTTGGGGGATGATATCCCCGCTTTTGATGACGACATGGAAGAATATGCAACTGACAGAGTGATTGGGTCTCAGGTAGAATTACAGAAGCTTCGGGATCAGGTTGAAACAGTTACCCGCAAAATGAGGGGTAAACATGAAGAGTTGTTAGATTATGAGGCAATGACCTTCGAAGAACAGTTGCCATCTCAGTTCAAGATGCCGGATATGGCTAAGTTCAACGGGAATGGGAATCTGAGGGTCCATCTCCGTCAATATGTTTCAGTTATGAGTTCAGTGGGTTTATCCAAGCATCAAGTGCATAAAATGTTTGGGATGTCACTTGAGGGAGCGTCGGTAGTTTGGTATCACAGCCTTGAGAAGAAGATTAAGGAAGATTGGAGGGAACTGGCTGATGCTTTTCTGAAGCAATATGTTACAGATTTGGAAATTGATTTGTCGCTTCGTGATTTGGAGAACACTAAGCAGAAGCCAGAGGAAAGCTTCAAGGAGTATGTAGACCGCTGGAGAAACTAGCTTCTGAAAATACAGACTTGGCCCTCTGAGAAGGACCAGATTAAAATGATCATCAAGGGCACCAAGCCCTCGATTTATGGCAAGCTGAGGAGGAAGACCTCCATGATTACTGATTTTCGACAGTTGAGAGAAACTGTCATGGATATTGAAGAAGAAGAGGCAGAGAACATGAAGTTTTATGGCCTAAGTAGGAGGCCTATTGGGGGAACATCAGGTACCAAACCTGTTTCTGCGGAGATTACTGCCATCCAGAATCAGAGATTCTCCAACTTAGGGAGGCCCTTGTCTAAGGTGCTGGAGAAATTAAAAAGACAAGGACTTCTGAAACCCCTGGAGAACAAACCATTTCCCAACCTCTACCACCACATCTAAATCTGAGCCAATACTGTCACTTCCACCAAAGAAAGGCCATGAAACTGATAATTGTGCCCGCCTCCGCCATGAAATCCAAGACCTTATAGACTCCAAAAAGATACCCGACCCTGAAACAAAATGCCCGAACACACACCAAAATCCCCTACCAAATTACCACTCTGTCCCCCCACCGACCTATATGATAAACTCTGGCCTACCCGAAAGCCTTGTCCTCAAGTCCTTTGACCATCAAGCCTTTTGCCTGGGTATCTGGGATAGTAAAAGTGAAGATGAGACAGAACTGGGACAAAATTTCTGGGAAGACTTCTCCAGTAGTGATGAAGAAGAAGTGAGGGGAATGACATGCAGCGGTCGTTTCTATAATGATATGGCAGAAAATGGTAAGGAAGTATTAACAGATGGCAGAGAAGTGATTGAGATTGAGAAGCAGAGATTATTGAGGGAGTTACAGTGCTGAGGTAGTTGAAAAAGACTCGGGCACATGTTAGCATATGGGAATTGTTGTGTTCATCACAGGACACAGACGGGCCATGGTTGAGGCCTTAAGCAAGATAGTAGTGCCAGAAGATGCCAACCCCGCAATGTTTGTTGGGTCAGTCCAAAAGGAAACTCTGCCAATATCCTTTTCTGAGGAAGAACTCCCGGCTGAGGGGAGAAATCATAATAGACCCTTGTTTATCAGAGCTGAAGTGAGGGGTAAAATGACCTCTTGCCGTGATGGTGGATGACAGTTCATCCATTAATGTGTGCACGTTGAAGATTTTGGCCAAGCTGGGTATGAAGGCAACAGATCTGGATCCCTCTAGTATGACTATCAAGGCTTATGATGATAGTAAGCGAGGAGTTGAGGGTACATTTGTGGCAGCGGTCAAGCTTGGTCATATTAAGGACAAAGTTGAGTTCACAATGCTGGATATCCCAGCTACTTTTTCCTTGTTGTTGGGAAGGTCTTGGTTTCATAAGCTTGGAGGCGTGCCCTATACTCTGCACCAGATGATTAAGTTCCCGTATGAGGGAGAGATTGTCACCATTCGAGCTGAGGTGGACAATGCTGTAGTTGCTTTGGAGATACAACCTTTCACGAGGTTCCAAGTATCAGCGACTTTTGAGGAGTGGGTGGATCATAGGGTGGCTAGGATCATGGAAAAGATGAAGTTCGAGCCGGGCAAAGGTTCAACATTGCCTAACTTTAAAGGTCAGACCACTCGAAGGGGTTTGGGGTACAAGTATGATGAAGAAAAGCCGATGGCTAAAAAGAAAGGGTTGAAATTGATGGAATGCTTTGTGAAGGCTTCAGGGTATCAGGTGAGCCTGAACCAATAGAAGTTAATAGGATTGTGGTGCCTGGATTTGAGATCTTCCAGGATATATTGGGTGAAAAGCCGCTGACAGAAGAAAATGTGAAAGAAGAAGATAAGTGGGAAGAAGAGTTGATGAAATTAGAGAGCCTGACTCTCGAAGAGGATGAAGAAACTGAGAAAAATCAGGTTGCGGAGGAAGAAGTGTATGTGGAAAATGAAGACATTTATCTTCCTGATTTATTTGAGTGTACTTCTGCATTTGCTAGTAATAAAGACAATCATTTTGCTTACTTGCCTGAGTCTCTTCCTTTCAATTTGCATGACTTGAGTATATTTGATATCAGCTCAACCAGAAAAAATGCATTAACTTGGGCACGCCTGAGAACCCCAAGGAAATTCTGATTGCAAGTGAGGTTACCTCCGAGGAGATGGAGAAATTAGAAGAAATATTGGTAAAATATGCCAAAGTGTTTGCTTGGTCCTACGAGGACATGCCTGGGGTAGACAGAAGTATTGCCCAGCATACAATACCAACTTATCCGAATACGAGGCCAGTAAAACAGAAACTCCGACGGATGAGACCAGAATGGGCTGAGAAAATTAGAGAAGAAGTCAGAAACAAATAGATGTGGGGTTCCTGGAAGTGGTAAAGTATCCCGAATGGTTAGCAAATGTTGTGCCAGTGCCGAGAAAGATGGGAAAGTCAGAATGTGTGTGGATTACAGAGATCTCAACATGGCTTTCCGAAAGATGATTTTCCTCTACCTCATATTGATGTACTAGTTGCTAGTGCAACTTTATCTGCCATGTATTCATTTGCAGATGGGTTTTCAGGGTATAATCAGGTTCTTATGGCTGCGAAGGACAAGCACAAAATGCCTTCGTCAAAGAGTGGGGTACTTATTGTTACAAGGTAATGCCGTTTGGGCTCAAAAATGCAGGAGCTACTTATCAACGGATGGCCAATACATTATTTCATGACTTGATGAACAAAGAGATTGAAGTATATGTGGATGACATGATGGTGAAATCAGAAACCAGAATCGGACATATACAAGGGCTGGAAAAGTTCCTTCAGAGAGTTGACCAATACAACTTACGGCTGAATCCCAAGAAATGTGTGTTTGGGGGAACATCAGGAAAATTGCTGGGACATACAGTGGGAATGGGGGGAATAGAAGTAGATTCTGAGAAAATCAAGGCAATTACTGATATGCCGGTACCGAAGACAGAGAAAGAGGTTAGAGCATTCCGGGAAAAATTCAGTACATCAATCGGTTCATCGCCAAGTTGACATTAGTGTGTGAGCCTATTTTCAAACTGTTGAGAAAGGACAAGCCAGTGAAATGGAATGAGCATTGTCAGTCAGCCTTCGACAAGATCAGAGAATACTTGGTAAAACCTCATGTATTGAAACCTCCAAGACCGGGCAAGCCTTTGGTACTGTATTTGGCTATAGAATCAGAAGCACTGGGTACAATGATGATACAGGCAAATGAGACCGCGGTACATCATGCAGTCTACTATCTCAGTAAGAAAATGCTTTCGTATGAAGCCCGCTATCAAGAAGTAGAGAAGATCTGTTGGCAGTAGTATGGGCATCCAGAAAATTGCGGTATTACTTCCAATCTTACAAGATCCAGGTAGTGGCAAAGGAGAATCCTTTGAAATATCTGCATTCAGTGCCTTCGCTAGTGGGAAAATTGGGCAGATGGTTAGTGTAGTTGACAGAGTTTGACATTGAGTACCTCACTTCCAAAGTGATCAAGGGGCGAGCCGTAGCAGAGTTTCTGGCACTGCAACCTATTGAAGGGGATCAGCATAGGTTTGAATTTCCAGATGAAGAGATCCAGGAAATAACAGTTCAGGGATGAAAAATATACTTTGACGGAGCAGTGAATTACAAGGGAGCCGGAATTGGGATTGTGATAGTGACCCCAGAAGGAGAAACCTTGCAGCGACTTGGGAAAATCCAGTGAAGTTAGTGATGAGCCATTGATACTGACAATAGCAAGCAAACCGATCTATGAGACAGAAAGAGTTTCGGAAATAGAGATCGACGATGGTAAACCTTGGAATCATGACATTAAGAGGTGTCTGGAACACATAGAGCTCCCAGAGGAAGCAAGCAGAAAAGACAGAATAGCCATTCAGAAGTTGGCTTCTCAGTATGTGATTTTGAAAGGGGAACTGTACAAGAGGCAAGCAAATGACATTCAGCTAAAGTGTTTTAGAAGATAAGAGACTTAGAAGATAATGGAAGAAATACATGACGGGGTTTGTGGACCACATATGAATGGGTTGAATTTGTCTCGCAAGATTGCAAGACAAGGTTTCTATTGGTTAACCATGGAGACAGACTGTACGAATCTGGTAAAACATTGTCACGATTGTCAAGCACATGGTAATATGAATCATCTGCCTCACACAGAGTTACACGGGTTGTCAGAGCCTTGGCCTTTCTCAGCATGGGGAATTGATATGATTGGAGAGATTCGACCAAATGCATCGAATGGACATCGCTTCATAGTAGTGGCAGTAGACTACTTCTCAAAGTGGGTGGAAGCTGAATCATTCCGCAACGTTACAGCAAAGCAGATGGCAAAGTTTATAACTCGGAATCTCATATGTCGGTATGGTATGCCGCATCATGTGGTCACATACAATAGAGTTTAGTTCCAAGGGGAAACAAAGGCAATTCTGTAGAAGTACGAGATAGGCCATCACAAGTCATCACCTTACACACCGCAGAAAAATGGGGTAGTCGAGGTAGCCAATAATTCAATAAAGAAAATGTTAGCCAAGATGACAGATAACTACAGAGACTGGGCCGATAATTACCGTATGCCTTGTGGGGGTACAGAATGTCTGTGAGAACAGCAACAAGAGCCACGCCTTACTCTCTGGTTTATAGAATGGAAGCAGTACTGCCAGTGGAAGTTGAGATACAATCAATGAGGGTATTAGCAGAAATAGAGTTACCTGAACAAGAATGGGCTGAACAGAGGTTTGATGATTTAGCACTGCTGGATGAGAAGAGAATGAGGTCTTTACATCACATGCAGATATATCAGAAGAGGTTAGCTTGGGCATTCAACAAGAAGGTGCGCCCTACTAAGATGAAAAAGGGTGATTTGGTACTTAAGCAGTCAACGCCGTCGACGACAGATCCGAGAGGAAAGTTCAGACCTAACTGGGAAGGACCTTACATAGTGCAGAAAGTAATGGGAAATGGGGCAGTGAGACTGTCAGACTTGGAAGGTAACGAGTTCACTGAGCCGATCAACGTGGACAGATTGAAGCAATATTTTGCCTGAGAAAGAGAAGACTTGGCAGAAGACCTAACCCGACGGGATAAGGAAACTCATGCATGCACGCATACACGTAACACATTTTGGCATTTGTTTTGTGTTTGTTTTGTATTCACAGGATTTGAAGAAGAAAAGAGAAGGCGGCAAAGACAAGCCAATCAGAAGCATCAACGTACCAGCAGCAGTTATGGGATGCGTCCAAGGGGGCGAGGCCCACATCAATACTAGTAGTAGGCTTAGGGATGCGTCCCGAGGTTGAGGCCCACGTCAACACACATACCCATTGCAGTTATTGGGATGCGTCTCAGGATCGAGGTCAACTGCATCTTCAGTTTCGGGATATGTCCTAGGGTCGAGGCCCACCTTTTGTCGGCGGTATTGGGATGCGTCCCAAGGTCGAGGCCCCCGTTGTCGGTTGTAGCTATTGGGATGCATCCCAAGATCGAAGTTTACAGCATCTTCAGTTTTGGGATGCGTCCCTGGGTCGAGGCCCACCTTTTGTCAGCGGTATTGGGATGCGTCCCAGGGTCGAGGCCCCCATTGTCGGTTGCAGATATTGGGATGCGTCCCAGGATCGAGGTTCACTATATCATCAGTTTCAGGATGCGTCCTAGGGTCGAGGCCCACCTTTTGTCAGCGGTATTGGGATGCGTCCCAAGGTCGAGGCCACCGTGTCGGTTGCAGCTATTGGGGTGCGTCCTAGGATCGAGGTCCACTGCATCATCAACTCAGTTCGAGACAGCAGACAAGTCAGGTGGCAGCTGGCGAGCCAGGTAAGTGAAAATGCATTGCATAACTTTGATAGGATTGTCACTGTTACACATTACACAAGTCCCATTAAAGTGGGGGCGACTGTAGGCACTGCATTTTTGCATATAAGTCCCTATGATGAGTCTCATTTGGAGACACTACCTTTTAAGTCACGGAAGTCGCGGGAAACGAATGTCGGAAGGGGAAATTCAGAATAAGTATGTCATCAGATTCAATTCACATGTTCACTGTTTTCATTCGTACTATGTTCGTGAACACGTTCGAACGTCAAGCAGATTGCGGGTGTTCGTGCAGCGTTCGAATCGGCGTTCGAACGGTGTCGGTACTTCTGGTTTTGTTGCTAGCCTCACGCCCAAGCTCATTAGCCCACCAAAACCCACCCAAAAATAATTAAAACATTTAAAGAGTCTCCCTAGCAAAAAACATCATGAGGGAACAATTCCTACTAGTTTGGCAATCTGCAAAGATTTGACAGAGGTATATTTCTATGAGAATAAGTTACCTGGCCAAATACCGAACTCAATTGGTCTGTTAAATCTCTCCTCGTTTCCAATGTGGATCGCAGAACTGCCATCTCTTTCCAGGATATACTTCGCAGGAAAACCCTTAACAAATATTAAGCGTTTTCCTTCCATTGAGTGATTCTTACTCAAGATCCAAGATTGGCACTGGTTTGATGGCCAAAGTCAAGACCTTTGTCCATCGCCCTCTAGAAATTAAAAATATATCCTTCCTAAATTAAATAAATCACATCCCAATCTAAATAATTCACATACCTAATCAAAACAAATCAAATATATGATCTTCCTAATCTAGCCAAGACATGTCCCCCAATCAAATATTAGACTTTCCTTGTAAGACACTAATTGTTTCCTTCCTATTCAAACATTAGAAACCCTAGCCTTTGCCTATAAAAAGAAGCCTAAACCAACCTTTCACACCCTAGCACATACATACAAATCACAGAAAATTCTGCAAAGCATTAACACCCAAAAACTCTCATAGCTCAATCTCAAAAACACATCCCCTTTACATCACCGAAACAGTCCCCAAACTGCACCATAACACCACCAAAAATCACCCATAAAACTGCACTATAACTACCGAAAAACACAATCAAACAGCAGCCCAAAAAGACGCCAAAAAAGTCCCTTAATACAGTGAAAACAGTGACCGGAAAATACAACAAAACAATAGTAAAACAGCAGCAAAATAGAGGAAACGACAGCTCAAAACACCGAAGTAGTGAACGCGAGCAGTGGACCAGTGAACCGGAGGAATTACAGAGCACCAACCCTTCCGACGACCGTGTAACACACTTTCGAGAAACGACCTAAGAGGTTAGACCTGAAGGAACTTCTATTATTCATTTTTATTCATCTCTTAATTGTTTTATTTATTTTCTTCACATGAGAGTCGCTTGTGGATGTGTGTTGTAACCCTTGAATGAATGGGAATTGTGTCGTCTCTTGCGGTATATAGGATGGAAACCCAGACGTAAATTCCATAGCCGAATCCGAATGGACGGTAGTGCGGTCTGTACTTGGGATACAACTCCACGTACCACTTGAGCAAACGGCACATATCTCGATATATTTTATCTTGTTTGTTTATTATCGGTGTTTTATATTCCGCCATTTTAATTTCCGTATGATTATTTGTTTGTATTGATGATATAGTGCGCATGGGCTTAGTATGTTGGTCTAAAGGTTTTCCATTTGAGGGAAGAAAAGGCCAAAAGGCTACCTTTACGCCAATACTTTGCCACGCCGGACAAAGTATGTTTGGTTGGATGTGAGATATGTTCAACCGAGCATAAAAAGTCCTATATTATTGTCTTTACTTTCTATACATTGTGATGTGATGCGCATGGGCTAACTAGGGTGGATTAAAGGTCCTCTATTCGAGGGAAAATGCTTGAAGGCTACCTTACCACGATGTTTTGCCTCGCCTTTTGTTATGTCATTGACTTTATGCATATCATTGTTCTATTTATGCATGTATTGCATTTTAATGCGCATGGGCTAACTAGGGTGGATTAAAGGTCCTCTATTCAAGGGAAAATGCCCGAAGGCTACCTTACCACGATGTTTTGCCGCGCCGGACTAGGTATGCTCGATTGAATGGGAATGAGTTCAATCGGGCACACTGGGTCCTATATTGTGCATCTGTGTATGCGTTTGTGTCGTCTATCATGCATCAGGTCATGTCCCGTTTGAACGCGTTCTCGAACGCTATACGAGCGCGAACCTTCTGTTTCCCATTTGAACGCGTTTACAAACGCCACTCGAACGCGCATGCATTTTTGTTTCATTAGGTCTTATCCCATTCGAACGTGTTATCAAACGCTATACGAATGTAAACCTTCTGTTTACCGTTCAAACGCGTTTACGAACGCTACTCGAACGCACATGTTTTTTACTTCATCAGGTCTTGTCCTGTTCGAACGCGTTATCAAATGCTATACGAACGCGAACCCTCTGTTTACCGTTCGAACGCGTTTTCAAACGCTACAAGAACACACATACACTGAATTGATTCTTTTTCATCTCATGTCATGCATAATTATTTCTTGGGTGATTTCTCTTGTATCATGTAATTAATCATACTATTCCATCGTTGACACTCTCACCGTTACCATCTATTCGTATTCCTGCATTTATCTATTTGATGTCTTCGTGAGATTGTGTTCAAGCATGATTAGGTCATTAGTATGTTACTGGGTTCTTAAAGCATGATTTAGCCATTTGTACGTTATTTCCCCATACATGATTGGTTATCTTCTTTCGCAATAGGTATTCGATTTACGCTTATGTTTAGGTTGTTATTTATTTTTCATCCTTGATGATTCAACATGTTTATGACATTATTGGGTGATATCGTATGTTTTCCATTAGGATGACTCATGTTATACATGCGAATTTAGGAGTAGATTATCCTTGGAAATAAATGTTGCTTAGGCTTGGTTAAATTATTGCACAAATCATTTCATTACAAGTTACATAAGTAAGGGACCATTCCGAACCCAACAGTTTGAGGTCTTCCCTTGCGAGGGGTGAGTGCGGCCTTAAATCATTTTCCCGGTTTACACCGGGTGGCGACTCCATTATTCTCCGATTTAGTCCCCCGTGGGCTACTCCGTACTCCCAACCGGGCCACAAGCCCGGAACAGCATGCGTCGCCCAGTTTCTGTGTCCCACAGTACAGTCCAACTGTTACAAGAAAAATAATAAAATATTAGTCCAACTAATTAATATATAATTGACGAAATAATTTGAAAGCGCGTAATTCCAAGTATTTGAACGAATTTGCAAATTCAATACTGGCCTCCCACAGAGATTTTGCCGATCCTTCCGTTCTTGGGGTGTTTTAATCCTTTCCAGAGCGCTTGGACGATGACAGTCATGTTCTTCATCTAGGACCAACTTGAACTTTGGAAAGTTCATTTTGGTAAGGTCTGAATTGATAATGTTTAATTCCACTGGCTTTAGGAAAGGGTTGTCGTCCACCGCCATTTTTTTTCGAACGTTATTCATCCAAATTCTATGGCATCCTGCAAAATATTCTGAAAAACAAGACAATTATTAGTTGATTGGGACCACGCATTATTCCACTTACAATATTTTTTACCACCAATTTGCTCGGCGCTTAGCAATGTGTGGGGGTCGCTCAAACTAATTTGCTTGTCTTTATATAATTGATCGAATTATGGCATCGACTTTCGTGATATCGAACGAGAAGTTCCTACTCTTTTTATCATTCTTTTCTTTGATTTGTAGTTCGACCCACGCCTTACAAACGTACGGCTTCCCTTTAACCAATTCGACCAAACATAAGTCGGCCGATTCGATGTCCATTTCGCCTATTTCATAATCGACGCTCCTGTAATAAGTTCCTTTGGTGGAATTTTTCATTTGCTCCTCCTCTCTTAATAACTGTTCATAACCCACTACACTAGTAGTAAGTTGGGGGAGATCCCAAAATTCGCGATCTTGGAATTTCTTTTTTAGATCGAAATTGAGACAGCTTTGGGCGATTCTCACAAATTCTTCTTCTGGCAAAGGCACGTAACATCGGTCTCGAGCCACTTTAAACCTTTGTAAGAACGTCTCGGCCCATTCTCTTGGTAACTGTCTCAAGTTTGCCAAATCGGCCAAGGCTACTTCAGATTCAGCCTTGTAGAATTGTGCATGGAATAGCTGTTCCATTTGTTGCGAATTTTCCACCGAGTTGGGCGGCAGGCTTTTTGGTTTCTATTAAGGTCACATGCATTTCACTTGAATTTGGCTTTAAAAAGTCAAACCATTAAAGACCCAACAACTCACATCACTCAATCCATCAAGTTGTCAAGTCACATCACTCAAAGTGACTTGTGATTTGACATTTGATGTGACTAGCGATTTGACGCTTGATTTGACGTGCCGCACTCGAATTCGAAATGCAAATGCGCTCGCAAATAATCTCGGACTCGGGTTCGCTAATTCCAAATTAACGAATTTTTCGTTGTGTTGTAATTAAATGATTACGCCTAGCAAAATCACTATTCACATCGCTAACGAATTAATTCTAAATTAATTCGTTCGCTCGAATTAAAATCTAATTTTAATTCTTCGTCGAAATCCAATTTCGTTTAATATATCAAATATATTAATTCCCGATTAATTCCAAATTAACCGTTATCTCTCTTTAATGATATTTTATCCCAGATAAAATATCTCCGCAATTAATCCCAGATTAATTTTCTCTCTCTTCTAATTAATCCTAGATTAATATAGAGTGCGAGTTATACGTCATCGGTGAATCTTTGGGAAGCGACCCATGAGATCCCCGGATATGTTGGCAGTAATTCGGTCGTCGGACTATCCAAACACGTAAGTACCTCATACTACGTTTATGCCGATTTACAAGACAAGGTTGGCCTCTAGCAAAGCGTCATGCCTACCCAATTCTACGGAAATATCCTTACAGGAATAAAGGATCTATATCAGGCGTAGTATACGTAGTATTGCGTATTTCTGTCCAGTATCGGATGATCACGTGCTAGGCCTGGGGCTGGAATTGTGTCTGTCCCGTACGAAGCACATGTCGGATGTCTGGTGACTAGTCTCTATAATCGGATAAACATGACCTTGTCATTTTATCCCGATAGCTGCAGGATTTAAGAGAACCAGTCTCGTATCCTACGTGACCATCATCTCCATATGACTGGAGTGACACTTCCATCTTGACATCACACCCAACACACTACGATTCTCACTATACCCAGTATTGGCGTACACAGAACCTGTTAAAGCACTGGACGACCTCAACCAAAGTATATTGATTGTCGCAAGTATTAGCGGTGCAAGTCTCAGGTTAAGACCAAACACACCTACCCTGATTTCGGACTTCCATAGACACGTAGTCATACTACCAATGGAATTCCGAGGGGGTCTATCCAGAGCGAAGTTGTTTCCCGTACCATCGGTAAAACACAACCTCCTATTACACTTGCATGAGTATCATGTACCCAAATATATGATAATTATGCCGTTGTGCCCTCACAACGCGCACAAGTGTAATACTAGTCTTTTACGTATTTATCGATGTCCAATCTCGATAATACTCTGACTAGGGATATTTAATGATTTATCCTTCGTGGACTGATACTGTCTCATATCATTCTCCGTCCAGGAACAAATCATAGGGACCTCCTATCATTTATACATCTAATTGATCTAATCACAAATGATAAGAGTGCAATCTCCTTTGTCACATAGTTAATTTGTACAACAACACCATGATCTGTACAAATAGTGACGCTATGGGTCATAATTGTCCAACAATCTCCCACTTGGCCTATAGCCAGTCACTCGAGTGTCTGACACCCGAACTATGTACGGTTGGCTCAAACTGCTGAGAAAACGCTTTCGTCAGCAGATTTGCATGATTATCGTCTGACGCGATTTATTCGATCATCACATCGCCACGATGTATGATCCGAACGAATCAGATGAATATCGAAGTATGTATATGGATCATTTGATGAGACCATTAATTCTTTAGCATGTGCTGACGCCTCAGCAGCTAACAGAACTATATCTAATCTAATTATATTTATTATCGACCCAAACGTCTTCTATTGCCACCTTAGCTGCAACAATAACCCGCATTTGTTGTTTATTCGGTAACAGCATCTTGCTTGGAAGATTTCCAACTCACTGTTCCGTTATTCAAACTGTATAGTACCGTTTACGACTTATAGTCATTTTTCTCGGTTTAGGAAACTTGCAGTAGTGATCCCAGTCACTTCAAGTTCTCCTTCTCCATAGACTAAGACAGCATCCTTAGTTCTCTAAGATACTAAAGGATGTTCTTAACATCAATCCAGTGACTATCACTGGATTGGCCTATTGTGAATCCATATGCTCAAAGCGTATGAGACACCAGGTCGGTAGCGTACATTTTTCAATGTACAATTCCACGGAAAGTTTTCGAAAGCCAAGCTTTCGCCGATAGTTATATGGGAATATCATTCCACAGAAATGACATATTATCATTATTTTATAGGACAGCCACTGTCAGTGCGCTCCCACTGACCTCCTTTTATACACAAGAATCATTTCGTTTTGAATTAAATCATAAACCATTATGATCACATCAAAACGACAATTCCAAGAACCTAATGCTTGCTTCAATCCAAACATGGATCGAACAACCTGCAAACCTTGTTTGCTAGTTTAGGTACGACAAAACCGACAGGATGTTGTAACATCCTCCAAAGGTTTCCTTTTCAGGAAGTGATTTTCCCGTTAAGCTGACATATTTCATAAATGAAACATGCAGATTTAGCAAGCATTATCCAAATGGATTTACCGTGGCAACAGGTAAAAGTTGATCGTAGTCAACACAATGTTGATAACGATACCTTTCCGCTAAAAGCCTAGCTTTATACGTTGTATGTTTCCTTCCATGTACGTCTTCCTTGAAGACTTATAAGTACCAATAGGCACAATGTCATGTTGTCACATTCATACTGACCACCAAACTTGTTGATATACATGGAATCCATTTCGGATTTATGGCACTTTGCCATAATAGGGAGTCGATACCTTGTATCACTTCCTCATACGTAGTCAGTTGGTATACCTCAATAAGATAGACATGTTTATGAGGTGAGATCAGAAACCCATACCTCAGGTTATTTTCTGACTCTCTCTGACCTACGCGGTTCTTGTGTATTCGAAGATTAATGGTAATAGTTTCTTCATTGATGAACTATTTTTTGTTCCATTAGGATTCGATGCCTGGAATAGTATTACTCGATTTTCATTGAGTTTTACTATCCTCCCACTTACCACTGCATATCGGTATTCTTCTTAGGAAAACCGCATGGTGAGCAACAATCACATTGTTCTCTAGTGATTTGTATAAGTACTATACTTATGGTATCCCTAGGACAACCTACAATTGGCACTTATCCAATTTGGTTTTAGTTTGGTATCACCCAAACGTATGCCCATCATACCCAAATACTCAGGAATGTGAAACCCGGTTTCCTTCATGTTCATATCTAATATGATATATGTCAAACAGATTTTATGGAACCTTATTCAAAATAAGTTATGCACTGTTAATGCTTATCCGTTGAAGGAAATGGTAGCTCAGAGCGACTCATGATTAACCTTATCATGTCCAACAAAATTCGGTTTATCCTATTCGGACACACCGTCAAAATGACGTGTTCCGGGAGGAGTCCTATTTGAAAGAATACTATTACTCTTTCAAGTATATTAGAAACTTATTGCTTAAGTATTTTCCATACGGTATTACCGTGACGGTTAATACTTTAGCCGATCTGTTCGTCTATTTCGTGTCGAAACTTTAAAAGTTTCTGATTTGTGTTCTTCAAAAGAAACACATAACCATAACGCGATGCCACATCCGTAAGGTCATGAAATATTCATATCCACCTCTAGCCTAGCTAGACATGGGCCACTTGCTCTTACTGTGAACTAGGGCTAACAGATTGGTGGCTTTTGCCACTTTTACCAAGTAAATAGTGTTTTTAGCACTTTTCCCAATAAACTAGATTCGTAGACTTTATTTGAATGGAATCAAATTAGTCCGAGTACCCACTCTTCAAAAGTGTGGATATACCATTCTTGTTTAATTGTGTCCCAGACGACAATGCCACAAATTAGTTTCTTCTGATCAAATCAGTTGAGTTATTTGTTTGTCATGTTATCTGTTTGAGATTTATTTTATATTCAAAATATAAACTCTGTTATTCACATCTAATGTGTTTATCTCAATATCATCTTTATATAATAAAACACTTTAGTGTTCTAGAATATAAAGGTTCACCCGCAGCGGGTTAAACACTGATATAGAGATAATGTTTCTAGTCAAACTAGTTACATTATAACAGTTCCCTAATTTAAGTACACACCTGAGGGTAGTTCCTAAAGTTAGGCATCTACGGTTAAAACAGCGACTTTCATCCCGTTTCCTATTCACAGATAAATCTCTATTGAAGTCAGTATCCTGTTCAAAATAGATTCTGAACATCAATATATATATGTACCACACTAAGTATTTAAAATCTAATTTTACTACTAGCTGTGAACATAATGTTGACAAACATATTCAAGTCAGAGCCTTGCTCGTTCTTCAATTCCTTCATGTCTGCTTTGTCCAAACGGCAGTAACGCTTCCGTGATCCCGTTTTTCACAATAAAACAGACATTTTGGGATATGTCATTTATCTTCCCAGAAGATTATAAAGATTTTGCCTTTTGCCTTTTCATATTCTAGAAGCCTTTAGCCAAGCCTTGGCATTCTAGAATATCGAAGTAAGGTGCGCCTTGCGCTACTTGCCTAATTGCAAACTTTGACTTTATCTCCTTGAGAATAGTCATTAACTCTCCAAGAGTTTATTATTGCAATTTTAGTACTTCTAAAATTCTAAGGATAGATTCTTTGAAGATCCTTCAATTTCATTATCATACTTTAAGGATCTAATCCTTAGTTCTGATCAAGAAATTAAGGAGTCTACTGCGACAAGCTTAATGGATTAAGCACTTAAGTTATCATCACATAAATCTTCCAAAGATTATGCTCTACTATTTGCTTAACTCCGGGCTTAGACATAATATGTTATTTTATCAAATAAAGTAACTTATTATTTTCCAGGACCATCCTGAAATTATTCCCGATTTGAAAATTAAACCATTTAAATACATTTCCCTAGGATTATGTATTAAACGTCAATCTTTCAATTTAATCTTGATTCTAATAGTCCACTATTTTAATCAACGATTTAGGTAATATTTATTATAATGATTACAATAGTCCAACTATTTAATCAACTATAATTTAATTAAATCAAATACATTGATTACTATAATCCAATTATATAATCAACTATAAATGAAATGTTTGAATATAGTCCAACTATTTATTAAAACAACATTTAAATATTAGTCCAACTAACATTTAATTTATAACGACGAATGATATTTGTTTTGAGCGCATATGGCAAGTAATTAAACGAATATTGCAAATTCAATTCTTGCCTCTCATTATTTTTCGGCGAGCCTCTAACCCTCTGTCGAGTACTCGGGAAACCGTGTTTCCTAGTGGGCTAGGATCCCGTTAAATATCACACAATCTTGACTTTGGCCAACAAATTGTATGATAATTAACTAGGTAGATCTCTAAGATCGATTGGATCCAATCCAATTCCTAGATCCGGTAGGGGGACATCCAAGTCCGAAACATATATCTTATATATGCCCATACATCCAATGTATTACCTAACCTTTTTTTCTCTGAATCAACAGCCTTGGCTTTGGCACAACAAACTTAGTGATCCCAGTTAAGCGCGACCCATTGACCATGGAAAGCTTCGTAATCAATGTCGATGGAAAAGAAGTGGTCTTGACTTTGGCCAACAAAACCACAACTTGGACAAGACACTGATATGGAACAAAGCCTTCGTGATTCAAACCACATCCTCGAAGGACAAAGGCCTTGACTTTGGCCAACAAGCCAATGCCAGTCTCGGATCTTGAGTGAGATCACTCAATGGAAGGAAAAACGCTTAATATTTTGCGAGGGTTTTTCGAGTGCAAATTGCAACCAATTTATTATCTTTGTTAAGGTCTCAAATCATCATACACCCTTAAACATGCATTCTAAACACATAATAAAGCGCGTAACAAATAAATAATAATAATATGCGGATGGATACTTTACACATTGATCCTAGATCAAATCTCTCACTTTCTCTCTCCCGCTAGCACATGTATTACTTCTACCTGTCACACTACACTTCTAAAGAAACTCATTTACATTGAGGGGAATAGGTGAGAGAGAATACAAATAATAGAGAGGTATAAGGCTGGACACGCAGGTCCAATTAATAAATCGAATTTATTACAAAAATTTCTAAAATTGTCCCACCCATCTAATATCCATCTGATATACATTATTCATGCATCGCAACCATGTATTCACACAAGAATGTTATCAATCAATCTAATCAAATTAATTAATCTGATAATTAGTGATCATCCAATGTTCAAACAACGATTTGATTTTGCTCGAGTCAAACTCGTTTTTGCGAATAAGTACTCAAAGTACATATTCTTGAATTAAATTAAACTACATCATTAAATCCAACTCAATATGCATTCAATTCTAATTCGCTATTTAATTCCAAATTAAAATCACACTTTATTAATGAACTTTTACGACTTAAATTCCAAATTTACTCACAACGGGTCTCAAAGCCCGATTTAACGTCCAACGTCAATTTAATTAAAGTCCAATAGGCTTTTTATTAATTAAAGTCCAACGGGTCTCAGAGCCTTGCTCGTCTTCAATTCCTTCTTGGGATATGTCTTTTATCTTCCCAGAAGATTATAATGATTTTGCCTTTGCCGGTTTCAACACTCCAGAAGCCTTTGGTCAACCCTTGGCCTTCTAGAATATCGAAGTAAGGTGCGCCTTGCGCTACTCGTCTAATTGCAAACTTTGATTTTGTCTCCTTGAGAATAGTCATTAATTCTCCAAGAATTATTTATTGCAATTTAGTATTTCAAAGATCTAAAATAGATCCATGAAAATCATTCAATTTCATTATCATACTTTAAGGATCTAATCCTTAGTTCTGATTCAGAAATTAAGGAGTCTACTTGACAAGTATAATGGATTAAGCACTAAAGTTATCATTACATCAATATTCCAAATATCATGTTCCACTTATTTGCTTAACTTCAGGCTTAGGCTTAATATATTATTTTATCAAATAAAATAACTTATTATTTTCCAGGACCATCCTGAAATTTATTCCCAATTTGAAAATTAAACAATTTAAATACATTTTCCCCAGGATTATGTTTTAAATGCCAATCTTTCAATAATATCTTGATTTTAATAGTCCAACTATTAAATCAACGATTTGTGGTACTATGTATTATATTGATTATTATAGTCCAACTATATAATCAAATATAATTTAAATCAATTAACCTCACTTACATTGATTACTATAATCCAATTACAAAATCAACTGTAAATTGAAATTAATTAATTCAAATATATTGATTAATATAATCCAATTATATAATCAATTATAATACAGTCCAACTGTTAATTAAAACAACAATTTAAATATTAGTCCAACTAACATTTAATCTAACGACGAAATAATTTGAATGAGCGCGTATGGCGAGTAATTGAACGAGTATTGCAAATTCAATTCTTGCCTCCCACTATTTTTCGGCGAGCCTCTAACCCTCTGTCGAGTACTCGGAAACCGTGTTTCCTAGTGGGCTAGGTTCCCGTTAATATCACACAATCTTGACTTTGGCCAACAAATTGTATGATAATTAACTAGGTAGATCTATAAGATCAATTGGATCCAATCCAATTCCTAGATCCGGTAGGGGGACATCCAAGTCCGAAACATATATCTTTATATGCCAATACATCCAATGTATTACCTAACATTTTTTCCTCTGAATCAACTAAGCCTTGGCTTTGGCACAACAAACTCAGTGATCCCAGTCAAGCGCGACCCATTGACCATGGAAAGCTTCGTAATCAATGTCGATGGACAAGAAGTTGTCTTGACTTTGGCCAACAAACCACAACTTGGACAAGACACTAATATGGAACAAAGCCTTCGTGATTCAAACACATCTTCGACGGACAAAGGCCTTGACTTTGGCCAACAAACCAATGCCGTCTCGGATCTTGAGTGAGAATCACTCAATGGAAGGAAAGACGCTTAATATTGAACGAGGGTTTTTCGCGTGCAAATTGGTAACCAATTTATTATCTTTTTTAAGGTCTCATCATCATACACCCTTAAACATGCATTCTAAAAACATAATAAAGCGCATATGAATAAAATAATAATGATATGCGGATGGATACTTTACATTGATCCTAGATCAAATCTCTCTTTCTCTCTCCGCTAGCACATGTATTTACTTTTACCCGTTACACTACACTTCTAAAGAAACCTCATTTACATTGAGGGGAATAGGTGAGAAGAGAATACAAAGAGTATGGAGGTGATAAGGCTGGACACGCAGGTCCAATTAATAAATCAAATTTATTACAATTTCTAAAATTGTCCCACCCATCTAATATCCATTGATATACATTATTCATGCATCGCAACCATGTATTCACACAAGCATGTTATCAATCAATCCAATCCAATTATTAATCTGATAATAGTGATCATCCAATGTTCAAACAACGATTTGTTTGATTTTGCTCGAGTCAAACTCGTTTTTGCGAATAAGTACTTAAAGTACGAATTCTTGAATTAAATTAAACTACAACATTAAATCCAATTCAATTTGTATTTAATTCTAATTCACTATTTAATTCCAAATTAAATATTACACTTTTATTAACGAACCTTTACGACTTAAATTCCAAATTTAATCGCAACGGGTCTCAAAGCCCGATTAACATCTAATGTTTATTTAATTAAAGTCCAATGGGCTTTTTTAATAATTTCTTAAGACGTGGACTTTTGGTCAACTCGGGTCAAACCGATAACCAAGTCCAATCCGGGATTTACCCCATAAGCCCAGAAATCAATCTTGGCCCATTAGGTCCAATTAAATAATTAAGGTCAATTAAGTCATAATTGGACTTTATGGATTCAGTTTTGGGCCTAATTGGATCCAACCAAATTGGCCTAAACCTAACTTGGTACAACCAAGCCCAAAAGCCCAATTACAACCTTTAAGGCCCCATTTCCAAAATAAGCCCAAATTAATTAACTTATAAAATTCCAAATTCCATAATTAATTAACCTAAGTGTAATACACAATTAATCACCCAATTAATATTCTAAAACATCAATTAGCCTAATTAATCATGCACTTTAACAACACAATTGACCAACACAGTTTTATCAAAATCAAACCCAATTTACATGCTTAAAGTCTCGGCAATTAGGGGTTTTTCAATCCGATTCGGTTTCAATCCAATTGAATCCACAATCATTATTTCCCAAATCAATTCAACTCATCCAATGAATCAAAATCAAAAAACACAATGAATTTCAAATATTATATAGTTTTCAAGCCAAGCCTTAATTTTGGGGAAAATTGTTCCAAATCAAAATTCAATCCAATTGAACTTCAAAACAACATTACCCACTTGTTTTAAGTCATCCAATGATCAAACAAACAAAAAATTACCAAGACATAAGGGTTTACAATTTTCGGCCATGCCCAAAAATTTGGGGAAAAATGGATCCAATCCAATTTCATGAAATTGAACATACACAACTTCAATTCATCAACATACAATCATATTTAATCAATCAATTCAACCAAATCATGCTTCAATTGATTTTACCCAATTCAAACCCTAACTTATTCATGCTTGATCAAAGCTCATAGATACCATTGTTGGTTTCTAATTAGGTCCCAAGATACATGAAATCAAGTAAGAAATTCGCATGAATACACAAAGGAGTAAGGCGGAATACATACTCACATTGATGGGTTTGATGCTATGAAGAACAGCCACTTCTTCCTCCTTGTTGAAGCTCGGCAGTGAGCTCCTTGAACTGCTGGACTGCTCGGTTTTGGGCTGGTTTGCCTCTTCCATGATCAGCCATGGTTGACTCCATTGAAGCTCCAAGCTTCAAGCTCCAAAATTGATTCCAAGCTCACAAGAACACTGCCCTATCACCTTGTATTGACCCAAGTGTGTGCTAGCACTTCTTCTTCTTCCTTTTGTTCGGTCAACCAGGAATTTTGAGGAAGAAATCGGCTCCAAGCCGAGTGAGGGAGAGGAAAGAGAGGAGGGAAAATGGTTTTCAAGAAAACGTAAAAGTGGGAGAGAGGAATGAAAAAAAGAAAAATGTATTTTGGTTATGTATTTTCCAAAAATAAATAAATCATTTACTACTTTTCAATTTTCCAAAAACCAAAAGTCAAAAGCCAAAAAGCAAAAAGCATTTAAAGATTTTCAACTACCACATCAATCACTCAAATCAATCAATCAAATTGTCACATCACTCAAAGTGACATGTGATTTGACGCTTGATGTGACTAGCGATTTGACGTTTGATTTGACTTGTGTGCCGCACTCGAATTCGAAATGCGAATGTGCTCGCAAATAATCTCGGGCTCAGGTTCGCTAATTCCTAATTAACGAATTTCCGTTGCGACGCAATTAAACGATTACGCCTAGCGAAATCACTATTCACGTCGCTAACGAAATAATTCTAAATTAATTCATTCGCCCGAATTAAAATCTAATTTTAATTCCGCGTCGAAATCCAATTTCTCATAATATATCAAATATATTATTTTATTGATTAATTCCAAATTAATCGTTCTCTCTCTTTAATTAATATTTTATCCCAGATAAAATATCTCCGTAATTAATCCCAGATTAATTTTCTCTCTCTTTAATTAATCCCAGATTATTAAAGTGCGAGTCATACATCATCGGTGAATCTCGGGAAGCGACCCATGAGATCCCCAGATATGTTGGTAGTAAATACGGTCGTCGGACTATCCTAACACGTAAGTACCTCGTACTACGTTTGTACCGATTTACAAGACAAGGTTGGCTTCTAGCAAAGCGCCATGCCTACCCAATTCTCCAGAAATATCCTTACAGGAATATGTGATCTATATCAAGCGTAGTATACCGAAGTATTGTGTATTTCGATCCAGTATCGGATGTTCACGTGCTAGGCCTGGGGCTGGAATTGTGTCTGCCCCCTACGAAGCACATATCGGATGTCTGGCAACTAGTCTCTATAATCGGATATACATGACCTAGTCATATTATCTCGATAGCTCGAGCATTTAAGAGAACGAGTTCCGTATCCTATGTGACTATCATCTCCATATGACTGGAGTGATACTTCCGTCTTAACATCACACCCAACACACTACGATTCTCAATATACCCAGCATTGGCGTACACATAACCGTTTAAAGCCCTGGACGACCTCAACCAAAGTATATCGATTGTCGTAAGTATTAGCGGTGCAAGTCTCAGGTTAAGACCAAATACACCTACCCTGATTTCGGACTTCCATAGACACATAGTCATACTACCAATGGATTCCGAGGGGGTCTATCCAGAGCGAAGCTGTTTCCCGTACCATCGGTAAAAAACAACCTCCTATTACACTTGCATGAGTATCCTATACCCAAATATATGAGAACTATGTTGTTGTGCCCTCACAACGTGCACACGTGTAATACTAGTCTTTTACGTATTTATCGATGTCCAATCTCGATAATACTCTGACTATGGATATTTAATGATTTATCCTTCGTGGACTGATACTGTCTCATATCATTATCTGTCCAGGAACAAATCATAGGGACCTCTCATCATTTATACATCTAGGTGATCTAATCAAAAATGATAAGAGTGCAATAGACTTTGTCACATAGTTAATTTGTACAACAACACCATGATCTGTACAAATAGTGATGCTATGGGTCATAATTATCCAATATAAAGGAATATATCAGCGTAGTATACGTAGTATTTCGTATTTCTGTCCAGTATCGGATGATCACGTGCTAGGCCTGGGGCTAGAATTGTGTCTGCCGTACGAAGCACATGTCGGATGTCTGGTGACTAGTCTCTATAATCGGATAAACATGACCTTGTCATTTTATCCCGATAGCTGCAGCATTTAAGAGAACCAGTCCCGTATCCTACGTGACCATCATCTCCATATGACTGGAGTGACACTTCCATCTTGACATCACACCCAACACACTACGATTCTCACTATACCCAGTATTGGCGTACACAGAACCTGTTAAAGCCCTGGACGACCTCAACCAAAGTATAATTGATTGTCGCAAGTATTAGCGGTGCAAGTCTCAGGTTAAGACCAAACACACCTACCCTGATTTCGGACTTCCATAGACACATAGTCATACTACCAATGGAATTCTGAGGGGGTCTATCCAGAGCAAAGCTGTTTCCCGTACCATCGGTAAAACACAACCTCCTATTACACTTGCATGAGTATCCTATACCCAAATATATGAGAACTACGACGTTGTGCCCTTACAACGCGCACAAGTGTAATACTAGTCTTTTACTTATTTATCGATGTCCAATCTCGATAATACTGTGACTAGGGATATTTAATGATTTATCCTTCGTGGACTGATACTGTCTCATATCATTCTCTGTCCATGAACAAATCATAGGGACCTCCTATCATTTATACATCTAGGTGATCTAATCACAAATGATAAGAGTGCAATCTCCTTTGTCACATAGTTAATTTGTACAACAACACCATGATCTGTACAAATAGTGACGCTATGGGTCATAATTGTCCAACAAGGCTAACATACTAGGAGAAAGCTACTCCTGACAGTGAGCCGTGGAATAACCTAAATTTATGAAAATCAGTTGTTTCTCCACACTGAAGGGTAAATCGTCTTATGTGTTCTATGGTAGAAACTTCCCCAGACCCTGTAAACAGAGTAAAATCTGGTACTTTGTAATTCCTAGGCCACAGATATGCCACATCGATCCAATCTGGGTATGGCTTCCGATACCTTGGCCGAATTGGTCGTACCCCCAGACCAAATTTAATTTGAAGGATCTCGGTCATCTGTTCTCTCAACATGTCATTGCCATTGAATGACATTGCTATGGGTGGCGGTTGTCGTCCTCTCACAACTGGGACATAGTCGTGATTCTGCCCCTGAGAAGCCTGGAGACCTTGGGGAAACACCACTTCATGTTGTGCCATATTTGGCCCAAGTTTGGCCCTAAATGCGAGCCATTGCCCCCAGGACTTATTCCTCCCCTGGAAGTCGTAGGGACAGTGACCTCTTACGGAGGAATATTGCTCAGACCAGCCTCTTGACTGCTTGGTGCATGAGGAGGTGTAGTCCACGGTTGGGTTGTCCCCCCGTTTACACATTTGGCCATTAACTCATTTAATGAGCTTAAGTGTTTGGCCATCTTTTCATAATGTGAGTTACTAGTCGAAGTAAACTTATCTATGATATGAGCATTTTGGAGCCTAACATGCTAGACAACATCCTGCGTGAATTCACCGAACGATGCGCGAACCGCGTTAGGGCTGAGCTCTCGCACAGGTTCATATCAACTAGCGTCTGTCAGACACTCGAAATGGCCCATTACGGCTGGAACGTGGGGCTGGTTGGTTTGCTCCAGTCCTCATTCCTCCGTACTTAAGCCAGTTTGAGTGTTTCTTTTCGGAGGCATTTCCACTTTTTACACCAATTCTCCCACTGTGGTCGCCAAAAATTGTTTGCGCAATTTTCTGCCTGAAGAAAAAAAAACGTGTAAGGTTCAAACCTTCTGAGACAAAGTCCCAGCAATGGGTGTTTGATTAAGTGAATAAGCCTCCAAGGGGCACAAGCACACAAATTACAGTCCTAAAAATTATGAAACTACGAAATAAAAATTAATAAGATGCTCGTCTGAGTCTTCATTTGATCGGGTTTTTTTTCTCTTCGCATGAGTGAGCCTTTTATAGTGGAATTTGTAAACTGCTCGGACGGTTTCAGTCCATAACTTCCCTGCAACTGCTGGGTCATGTCCCCAACCGTTGATTTGTGCGCCATAACTGCCTGATCGTGGAGGGAAATGTCTAACTGCTGTAATCGTGGGATCAACTGCAGTATGTGTTCGATCGTCCTGAGTCATTTGTCGTTCTAATCGCTGTTTCGGTCGTCCTAAGTCCTTGTCGTTCTAATCACTGTGTCATCTGGTGATTGCTCTGATCGCTCTCCCTTCGTCGCCCTGCTTGCCTTTATCCTTTACTCCTTCGCTCTAGGGTGACTTTCTTTTACAACAAAAAGTATAATTCAGTTATGGTTTTGTCTGATGTTTTGTGCGATTGATGTGTGATTTGGAAGTTTCCATCAGAAGCCATTCAATTAATGTTTTAATCATGTGCAGGTGTTTTTGCTGGATGCTCATTGGAATGTAGCGTTTACACTACACGCACACAAGAGAATTCCCGATTTTATGGCGGGCCAATCAATAAACTGCCTCGGATTCGGATATACTTCTTGACTCCAAGCCTAATCCACCTGCAGCTGCCATTATTTTTCGTGCACGCGAAAATATATATCAGAATCTTGAGAGTTGGACGGAAACCATTAGCCACAAATGCTTATATGTAAAAAGGAAATCCTTGGACCCCTAAACCTTTTTGTGCATTTTCTGTAAAGAATTTCATACTAGGGATTCTCTAGCCGCTATTGTGGTCATGTAACAACATATTTGATCTGAAGTGTACAGCATAAATTATAAATTTATTTTTATTTATTTTTTGAAATTATTGGAAATCCACCGTCAAACCACCTATTTCGGGCTTAAACAGAGTTCGTAAAAACCCCCGACTGTCCCGGATTCTTATAAAAAATATACTCCCTGAATTCGAACCCAGAACCTCAATGTGAGATCTTGAGCTCAACAC
Organism: Zanthoxylum bungeanum; assembly: GCA_019454045.1. Classification (NCBI taxonomy): domain Eukaryota; kingdom Viridiplantae; phylum Streptophyta; class Magnoliopsida; order Sapindales; family Rutaceae; genus Zanthoxylum; species Zanthoxylum bungeanum. The sequence goes on from SKCR01040008.1 coordinate 68,125, forward strand.
CACCAAGTCATTCAATACATGTAAGCCGCTTTTTCAAATAAACGGAAAATTCTTCCCTCGCTGAGCCATCATAAACGTGCAAATTTATTAACTTTGTTCAAAACTAAACATGAACCAATGATGTAAGTATAACTATTTATACTTGCAACTATCTTCAGAATATGAACTGAATATGATTGATTCAGCATGTATTATAACAAATAAAACTGGTTACAGACAAAACTAAACAATTGAATCAACTGTAGAGCACATATAACATCATAAAAACTAATACCAAACGACGAAAGAAAGAGAAAAAATGGGGGACGCATTTACTCCTTTACATCGACTGAAACATGGCTTTGCAAGCAAATAGTGCTAAATATATTTGCTCCACTGATACAAAATTTCTTAGCTGTGTTGTTCTCCAGATCATACATTAAAATTAACCTCACGGAACAACAAAAGAACCTCGCTGCCACCGTTAAAATAACCAAGAAGGGTAACAGTTCTGTAAGGATCCACTAATTAGTTGCGATGGAAATGCAGATATTTTATCCAAGAGTCCTCCAAACCATATTCTGTCATCAGATCAGACACACATCAGAGGAAACTATATAATATAAGTGGCAACCAAGCAAAATCACCTTCCCACCAACTCCCTGAGTTTTATAGGACAACTATAACTATTAAAAATTAGCCACAAACTTGGGGCAATGGCCTCTTTATAGTCCTCAGCAGCTTATCATACTTGATCACCCGCCAAGCCAATATAAAGATCCTCTAGCATAAACATAATACTTTTCCTGTAATTAATTGCTAAGCTAAAAATCTATAACCTCATAAGACTTGCGAGGCGTCTACCATCCACACAGACAAACTTTGTAATTCTAACATTATGTATCAAATCATAACCAATCCCATAAGCAAGGCAAGAATTGCGACTACCCTCAAGCAATGGTGTGCTTTCTTGTAGATTGTAGATAAATATTTATAATCTCTATATTGTACATAAATTTTTTTGCATCTAAATAGGCCTCTATTTAGTAATTTTCATGGGTCAATCTGCTTTATATATATTCATCCACATCTGCTGAAGCAAGCACAGATTTATGTTCATTATCATTGTCTCGGAAATTTGGTTGGAAGCTGAACTCATCCTCCGTAGCTATGATGGTCAATCATGATGTTCTATCACAATTACCCAGCAAAAAGTACATAATATCATGCCCTCACTCAACGGAAGGGTCATAATTCAACAGCGACTGTGGGTAAAGTAGGGGGTACGGGCAAGTAAATGAGACAACAATTGGCTGGGCCTTGTAATGCAACATGCAATCATATATAACATACAGCATAAATGTATAGATGAAAAAATGTGATAGGAACATTAAAACCGTCAATACCCTTTATAATCACAAACATCACACCAAAAAACCAATAACAATCCATCAATGCCTCAATTGGAACTCTATTTGGAAAATGTGATGGAATGAAAAACAGAAGAATGAATTGAACAAAGGGGCATAGTCAACACCATGAAATATTTGTAACTTAAACTTTTTGTCCTCTTGTTTAGTTGAGAAAAACAGATAAAAAGAAAAAAAAATGTACTGCTACTCACTGTACTTCTAATTCAGCTGCCTTGTCAACTGAAAGCATGCAGAAACCCAGATAATCTGGAGTTTAATTTTGCAAGGAAGAAGCCAACTTAAGGACTGGATGATTCCCTCAGCCTCTTTTATGAAGCTTCTTTATCTGCACCACCAAAACTGCATCAGTTGACAAAACTAGAATGAAACAAACAACATGCTGCATCCATAATTCCATACAGCCTCAAATGGTTTTTGAATTTACCTCGTTTTAGAGCTACCCAGTGTAAGTTCAAGATCATCAGATACACAATCCTCATGGATCCTCTCTCCTTCCCAAGGCTTTACCAGGCCTGTTGCATTACATCCAAATGCAAATTCAGCTGCGATACAATCTGACATTGGCACATCTGCAGTGTTATCAACGCCAGCAGGAACTGCTGGAGAGCATGTGCCACTTTGTCCAGGAGTCCACATTCGTGAAGGTCCAGCAGATAAAACCTCTTCTCTGAACCCAAAAGGATTTCGTGAAACCAGGCTAAATGTAGGTGATGATGGCCCACTTTGTGGAATTTGAAGGCCTGCAAGCCACCCTGAATCAGGAAGGACTTGACGGCCGGGACTTGGTGGGGTGGAAGAGGGCAAGAATGAATAATGATGTCCAGCCCAGGGAGCGGGCAGCAGTTGGGTCATCCCAGTCACTTTTTGTTCGAGGAGTTTGGCAAGTTGGGGAGCTCAATGGAGGCGTGACTGGTGCACTTATTGAACCCCCATGAATGTCGAGATGGTGGGGTTCTTGGATGAAGTTGATGATGAGCTAGATGAAAGATTTTTGAGCCATGGGATGAGCGAATTGGCATCAGCACTACCATTAGCATGAGCTGTGTAATGTGATGACCGTGGGCTTGGAAACGAAGATGAGCCGGGACTGGGATTGTAGGATGCACATGGGCTTTGCTGGTATGATGAACATCCACTGACTGATGCGGACCCTCCTATAATGTCCATGCATTTTCCAGGTCTGCCTCCCTACAGAAAGGCATAAAATGAATATTAATGAGCTGAATCAAATGATTTTCATGTATGAACAAATTTCATTACAAAAATGAAATACGACAAAATAAATCAATCATGAGAAAAAATTTCAATTATCTAATGCCACTATAGACCGAAAAAAACATGTTCTGTTTACTTTTATCCTTTGTGCTAGTTAAGTCCCCTACATTTCAGAGAGGAAAAAACAAGTTTGACTTGATCTTGGGTCAAGATCATTTTAAATTCATTGCAAATAAATTAGATGTCCTATTGGCCATAGATTTTCTACTAGTATGAATATTTTTTAGGGAATTTGGCAAAACTAGTAAAAAAAACTTTGTCATTTGTCAAAATGAGCCACAACGTTTGAGTTTTGCAAAAAAAACCATTTTCTCCAAAGTAGATTTCGGAGAATCCAAATTCTCTGAAGTCTACCCCGAAATTTCTTTTTTTTTTAAATATATTTTTTTTAAAACTTCGGATATCCGAAGTAATAATTTCGGATCTCTGAAGTAATAATTTCGGATCTCTGAAATTTTAATAATATATAACACCGATTTTTCCGAAGTAAGCATAATACGACAAAAAATATTTGAAATCCGAACTTTTCTATGAAGTTACATAGGATTCCGAAGTTTTCTCCGAAGTTAATTAGGATTTCGAAATTTTCTCGGAACTTGTCTCTGAAATCCGAAGTTATGGCTGGTGTTGTTCCTTGTTATGGCCCGGACAATGAGGCGTTCGCTAGATACCAGAATGTCTGGATTACACGACCTATTGTTGAGGCATATACAGTAGATATAGAGGATATTACAGGATATGGATAGATCGATCTACTGCGCGAGATGGGATGGGACAACCTTTATACTTTAGACACCCCAAGGTAAGCTCGATTGTGCCGGAAGTTCATCAGTAACATAGACCCGAAATCGATTTAGAGACAGCCTTTTCAGTTTTCTACTTGGTTGTTCGGGAGGAGGTTGGATATTACGTCTAACCTGATATGTGAGGTGTTGGGGTGTCCAGTGGTGGAGGATAGACAGTTTGGGCCCCATAATGACTGGCGGTACAAAACATGGCTAGATCAGAGAGCTACCATGAGTAGGGTACTAGGGCCGACGCTTACGGAGAGTGAGCGCTCCACATTTTTTGATGGCCGATTACACGCTTTGAGGGGGAGGCACATCAGCCAAGGCATTCAGCCTATAGAGGATATCATTCAGTTGATCATCATGTCATGTATCGGCCACGCATACGAGGTCAACATTTTAAACATTGTATTGCTAGACTGCATACTTCAGGTAAAAAAATATTGAACATTTTAATTTTTTTTATATTTTGTATTGTATTATTGACAAATACTAAAAATAATTTCTTCTTGCAGGGCCGGAGGGTGGACATATGAGCCCTTATTATAGGACATTGGTTTCAGGTTCATGCCCATAGTAGGACGAGCATTCCCCATGGCATGGTCATCACCCGACTCATGCAATATTTCCAACTGAATTTGGATGACGAGGTGGTCTCATTTGACCATCTGGCGGTCATTAACCAGGGATTCCTGTGACAAATGAGCCTCTATTGTATAGAATTAGGCAATATTTTCATGACAGGTATCGAAAAATGATATATATTTTATCATGACAAAAATTGATAGTGATTCGAGTATTAATTTTTTTTATTTATCTGTTTGGTAGGTCGTCGTGCTACGCATAACTAACCGTCACAAGTTGATTCTGTTGATCTTGATCCTTCAGTAGACTCTGATGGCGATGGCCATCCTCCAGTAGGCTCCGATGGCGCTAGCCCATCTCGCGCGTGACAGAAGAGAATGGAGGATCGACAGAAAGGAATTGAGGATCGACAGAAAAGAATGGAACGGACATTAGATGAGGCCTTGGAGCTTCTGAGGAGGATGCCAACTGAGAGAGATACTAGGTCTTATGATGTATTAACTGACATTGATTTGATGATCTGTAATTTTCTAAAATAACAAAATTTATCCAAAAACTAAATCATAAATCAATAAAATTTATTTTATTAATATATATATATATATAAAATTAAAACTTCGGAGATCCGATGTTATTACTTCGGATATCCGAAGTAAAAACTCCGGATATCCTAAATTTTAAATAAAAAAATTTAAAAAAAAAAACTTCGAGGTAGACTTCGGATAATTTGGATTCTCAAAGTTTACTTCGGAGAAAATAACATTTTTTTCAAAACCTAAATATTGTGCCTTATTTTGGTAAATGACAGAGTTTTTTTGGCTAGTTTTGCCAAATTCCCTATTTTTGATATATGTGGAACTTGTTTGAACATCATTTGATAGGTAAATAAAGAACTATGACAGATTATAATATATAATAGGAAGTAAACATAATCTAAACATCCTAGACAACTTAATGGTGGCCGATTCTCAAAACATAACCTAAACGTCCTAGACATTATTCAGTTAGGGCCGACTATGATAATAACTGACCACATCAGCTGCATTTTATCCTTGAATTCAAAGTGATTGGCGTATTTTTTTTTCTTTTTTTTTAATAATAAAGGAATAAGACAAGGTAAAGTTCACAAGTCTTCAAGATGGTTAGATCACCCTATTCCTATCTCAGCTTCAGCTTAGCTTACACATACCAAATAAAAATGTTTATTAATTTGTTAACCCCGTGGGTGCATGCAAAAATAGAGAAACGTATAGTGAAATCGCATCAAATGTTCATACCATCAGTTGATCGCTATTAGTTTAAGGTTCGTGGTGGCGACATGATTGAAATTGTCAACATAAGAGAGAAGACGTGTACGTGCAAAATGTTTGATTTAGAGCAACTTCCGTGTGAACATGCATTGTCTGTATGTGCGGCTGCTAGAATCAAACACTCTAGTCTTTGGAGTAAGATGTACACAACGGCCACCATTCGTGTTGTATATGGGGAAACTATCCATCATATTACTGACCAATCTGATTGGGTCTTGCCAGAATAGTTATCAGGTATAATATTATTACTTTGTTTCATTGGAAAAACATTGAAAAACAATGTTAACTAATGTTTTGATTCTTAATGCAGGTTTGAATATATTGCCACCAAATGAGGGTGTTTCAGCGAGGCGACTGAAAACAAATAGAAGACTGTCACAATGCTTTAAATGGTGCAAATCATATACGGTCGATGTGGCGAACGTGGACACAATAGACGTTCATGCATGACTCCTCTTAGCCAAAATTCAAGTCAAAGTCAACAGTAATTTGAACTTATGTAAATAGATTTGATGTATTAGAAATTGATGATTTTTTATTTATGTTTTCGAACTTATATGTAAAAATCTTATGCATCAATAAAAATAATTACCTATTTCGTTGAATATCAAAATCAATTTCATATCACTATAAAAGACTAAGTTTTTGTAGTGAAAACAAATGTGGAATGCCTGATTTTATAAACAATTTATCAAACTTCGGACATCTGAAGAATACTTCGAAGAACCGAATTAATACTTCGGATATCTGAAGTTTTGCATAAAAAAAAAATAAATAAAACTTCGGAAAAATTTCGGATCTCTGAATTTTACACCAACTTCTGTATATATTTCGGAGAATCCATATTTTCCGAGGTAGACTTCGGAGACTGAGTGAAAATATAAATGACAAATGTTGTAGCTCATTTTGATAGATGAATATCTTTTTTGATTAGCTAATTTCCCTTAAAAAATATTATTAAAAACAGTAGAATCCAAAGATAGGATATCTCTTTTGTCCTTAGTTTTTTATAAACTGTTAAAACCAGAAAAACTTTTCAACAATTAATAAACAAAAAAACCAAAAGGCAAAAACTCATCGGCCCACCAGGGAAAAATAACCCTGGAATCCCGGGAAAACAAACCAAATGACCAAACGACTAAAAAAGTAAAAAGTGAATGATTACGAAAATCTGAGGACCTGGATCGCATTAAAAGCAAAGTGAGATATGAAATGACGAAACTACCCGTCGAAATTAGCTAAACGATTTTGATGGGCCGTTTCTGATGGGTGTCATCGTCAACTAAAAAAAAACGACGCAGAGACCGAGCGAATATTAAGATCTCGTGTTCCGTGCCTCCACTGAATTAAAATTAAAATTTTAAACAAAAAAAAATTAAAAAAAAAACTACAAAGCAAAGCAACCAAAACAATCTCAACCGTCGATCACTAATAGGAAAAAACGTCATTCGCCAGAACTGACCGGTACAGTGAGCTCAAACTTTACCAAAAAAATCCCAACAAGTACAGATTTCAGATCCAGCATAGAAAATCTATCAGTACCGGCGCAGATTATCACCGGAGACAACAAGCTCACTAACGTGCGAATCAAATGTCAATAATAAACGAAATTAATTATGAGATTAGTATTCTATTACCTTTCTGTAAGTGGTGCCGTCTTCTTCGACGGTCCAGCCAGCTTCGTTACAGAGAGCTTTTAACACCTCGTTGTTATCACAGTGTTTGGGGAGCTTGTAATTTCCATACATTCTCAAGCCTGCATAGATCTTCGCGGCAAAGGCTCGACGTCGCCGCTCTCGTCTCTTGTTGTTCTCCCTCTCCTTCCACGACGGCATTCTCGTCCCCAACGTCATTTCTACTGAAGGTGAAAACGACGTCGCGCTCTTTTTAAGAGCTTAAACGGTGTCGGAGAGTGAAGTAATTGGCGGGTAGTGGTGGTTAAATGGAGTGGTTTGGGAGAAGTTGAACTAAATACAGAGTGCTAGTGTAATTGGACATGGATTGTCGGGAAAATTACGAGGGGTGGCCACTAACTGTGAGCTTTATTCCGAGATCACGGGGCTCACTCGTGTTTAGGCATTTTATAAAGGGCGTGTGATATGGAGGGGCTTTCGTGGCAGCTATTAAAGAAAAGACCATGTCATGTTGGTTCTCAATTTGTGATTTGGGATTCCGTTCTGAATAAAATAATATTGTCTTGAACTAGCAATTACAAAATTAAGTAGACAATGAGATAATTTTTCCAAATTTGGTGTTAGTTCTATTTTTATTGGCAATATCCGTAATAAAACAAGTTCAACTGAGTTGTAATGAGTCTTAAAGATCTCGGAGTAATTGGACAAGTATTTGGATAAAATCTGATGTAGTTATCCGAGCGATGTTTACTCTTTTGAATATTCCAGAAGATTTAGAGATCAAATTGATATGAGGTCAGTTGCATTGGAAAGTAGACTCGAAGACGCGTACATATAAAGAACTCATGATTTGGACAAGAGATAAGAAAGTTACAAGCGTTTTAAGTTGCACATGAAAACCAATCCGAGACCCGCATTCGTGTGTCGTTCGTATTTCCGTTCGAACGTTTTCAGGCAGAAACTTTACATTTGAGTTGCGTTTGAAGTGCGTTCGAACGTCCCTGCGTAAGTAAGATATTTTGGACATGTTTTAAAGCCAAAATAACACTAGGAAACCATTTCCTTTGCCCTACCTATATAAACAAACATTGAGCCACATTCACAATTGTTGAAAACATATTCCTTTGAGCCAAAAACACATTCTTAGTTTTCAATCTTCTTTGTTCTCACTTTGATGACTTATTTGTTTTTCTTGTCTTATTTGTTTGTTGTGAGATTGATCTTTGTTAAACCATCAACACAATCAAACCAAACTTCCTAAGCCTTCAGAGTTCTCTCGGAGAAAGATTAGCAGTCGGAGTTTCGGTGTTCAGAGTTGCAGAGTTG